>CM041781.1:294770361-294803846 GCA_023374045.1 Limonium bicolor | reverse complement strand
CATCGGAAAAGGCTACATCTAACGTTACGGAAGCAGGATGAATGAAAGCTGTCTGATGAGCTCAATCTACTCCCTCATGTTCAGAAGCTTTGTTGGAATCGTCACTCTGCCTCTTTATTCCTCGTGTTTTGTTTCCGTGTTTGAGTAAATTATTGAAAATAACAATATCATTAACGCAGCACTGGTTCAGCATGTTGCTTGATCCTTATTTAATCTCAAGTGGGTTTGCCTATTTTTTGGCAAATTATGAGATTGCTTGCATTAATCTCATTGCAAAAAAAAAAAAGAAAGAAAAATTAGTATATAATTTAAGAGCAGCGAAAGAAATATAAAGGTATAGCGTATGTTTGTTGAAAATTGGTATTTTGATGGATATAGGTTTTGGAAATGACAATGAAAGATATATGGAAATTAGATTCTATTTTAGAACCAACAAAACTATACTTGATAAGAAAATACTTCTCTGGTTTGTGAGATCTCAACTAATATTAACTGTCTTCTGTTTTTATGGGTGGTTTACATGAAATTTGTGAATTGTTTTGCCTTATAAAACATTTAACTTTTTGTTGGTGAATTGGTGACAGTCTCCTTAGATTGATTAACCCGTCTACTCTAATTGGTTAAGTTATCTTCTTTTATTAGCCAAATTGGTGAACCCGTGTTCTTAAAATTGGGTGATCAATCACTTTAAATTGGTTAATCTATTCACTTATAATGGTTAACATGTTTCGTCAAATTGTTTAATGTGTCTCCTAAAAATAGTTAATGGGGCTCGGCTATTTGGTAGAATATCTTATTTCTTGTTCGGAGGAAACTCACTGAAGAGATAATAGATCAAGTAGGGGTAAATCATATGACTACAAACACCGTAGAAGGCTAACATCGTCCAACAAGGTTAACATAGTTGAAGAAGACAAACACCATCAAAGAAGGCTAACATCAAAAAAGGCTAACAATGTGAAAGAAGATTAAAACTAAGTTTATACCCTAACTTATACCACAAACTATAAAATGTCATCGGGTTATCAATCTACATCCAAATAACAAAAGAAGCCCTAAACCACCTAAGAGCTAAAGGCTTGGATAGTAGTTAATAGTAAGAAGATTAATACCATTGAGGAAGGCTAACAGCATTGAAGACAGTTGTAGGTTTTGAAGTTTAAGAGTTCGGGTCTAACGATCATAAATATTATACTACAAACCCTCTAATGTGATCAGATTATCATATACCACACACAAAAAAAAACACAATAACACTAACTTCTTTAAAAGCTAAAGGTTAATGAAACGGTCAGCCATAGGACTGATACCGATGAGGTGGCTTAGACCTCCTAAGAAGGTTATAGTGTGCTCGGGTTAGCAACCCAACCCCCTCCCTGTTGTGCAAAATATAAACATCTTGCAAACTATGGGCAAGTGCACCCAATCACAATAGTACACAAGTGTCGTATCCACAAGGGCTTGGAAACTATCTTGCTAATTATAATTTAGTAAATGTACACAAATATATACAAAGAAAGAAAGTGTAGTTAATTGTTTGGGTTTTGAAGTTTTGGTTAATGAACAAAATAAATGAAAAATAACAAAACTAATATAACTAACTATATACCCCATGATGGATTTTTGTCCCCTTCACCCTTTACCACCGATTGTTGATTACAACGAAAACACTTAATTAACTAATATCCAAATCATGGTTATAATAATTATGACCAATTGATCCGAAACTTGACAAATCGATCTAGTACCTGGTCAATTGATAACATGAAGCACAAGTTCCCACTAAGTTATAATGAAATCTACATAAAAATAACTTTGATAAATTACATTGATTTAGTTTTCTTGGTCTAGGTTTTTATCTCAGAACCACATGTTGATAGAAACCCACATTAATGCTAGAGTAATCGGTAAACTATAGCCTATCTAAAGATCTAATATTGACAAATCCAAAGCAAATAACCAATTCCTACTTATAAATAACAAACTGGGTAAAACCCTAAACAAATCCCTAAATCATGAGTCATAAGTTTAAGAGTAAAAAATAATCAACAATCATCAAACTTTAAGAACGAGAACTAAAATAAAGCTACAAGAGAGTTCATGTTTTGCCCCTGTTTTTTCTTTCTTTTGTTTCAGGTTTGTAAATGGAGTGTCATGTTATTTCCTAACCTTATGTTAGTGTGACTTATGCCTTGAAGGGATGAATTTATTAACTTAGAAGGGAAGAGGGGTAAGAGAGTCATTTCGGCTTGGTCATTAGTTCAGAAATGGGAAAGGGAGTTCCTATTCTCGTTCATTTTAATTTTTTTTCTCATTCCCCTTTTCCATTATGCTTTCTTTCTCCCTTTGCTCTTTCTTTACTTTTCTCTCTTCTTCCTTTGTTCTTCTACTTTCAATGTTCGTTCGTTTGGTTAGTTCTGCTTGAGGGATTTTGGTATGCCAGTTCGTTGTTATTCAGGATTGAGATTGTGGGTTTGGGTTCGTGTTAGTTCTTCATTTCGTTTCTTTTTCTTTTCTGATTTGGTTCCGACTTCTGGTTAATTTGATCAGTTGTTTGTTAAGTTCGAGTGGGGATTCAAAGAGTGTGATGAGGGGATTTGTAGAGGTCTATGGTTTATCGATTCAAGGTAGGCTGTAGATTGACTCAGCATGGGTGTGGTCACCCATGGGGATTTTAGAATTTTCGTTTATGAATATGTTGAAGTGTTCTCTAAATTTGATGTGATTCTGAGTTGGTTTTGACTTGTGCTTTCGCTCCACTTAAACCTCATGGTGTTGTGTTTTGGTTGCCTAATTTGATATAAAGAATACTGGTGTTAACAATGATGATTTCCGGCATTTGAGTTCATCACTTTCTGCTTCTGATTTTGCATTTTTTGCCATGTTTCGAACGACTTAGCGAGGATGAATCCGGGTTTGAAGTTTAACATGTGTCTGAACTTCAAAGCCCGGACACATGTCCGAACACCACCTCCTAAATTTTTCTTCGGACTTTGTCCAAACTTGTAAGTTTGGACACAAGTTCCGACACATGTGTTTTGAGTCTCAGTATGCGTCCGAACATGCATGTTTGGACACATGTCTGGACACCCCTCTGATTTTGGCTAAAATGTTCGTTTGACTTTCATTTTGCATTCTGTTTACGGGGTTATGATGCCCTAAGTGTGTATAAGTTATTTTGACATTTTTTGGTATGCGTATGGATGCATTTTCGTTATGAAAGTATTCCTTTTTGTATGATCTCTGAATTGCTTTGAAAAGTGTGATTCAGTCTCCGTTTTTGTTTGATTTTTTGTTCTTTGTCAATCTTGGCATAAGACCTCTGGTTTGCAAAGACTTCGGTTTCACTATGTAAAATATTTAATGTGTTGTGTTGTCTCCTCTTAACAACACCTTCCGTTCTGAGAGTTAAGCTTCTGCTTTAGGACCTAGTTACGTTGCCTTCTAAGCCGTGAATGTATGGGTCCAGTTATCCTGTAGCATGCTACACAAGATGTCATTCTATTTTCTATTCCTTGGGTTTTCCCAGGTCGATCTTCGACCGACGGGTCCAACTTGTAGTCTCAACCATTTCTGTTATGTGGGATCCTCTGGTCCATGGGTCTTTAACCCTTTGTGTATGTGAGTGCCTAGAGCTAGCATCCCACTCTGTTTGTGAACCACTCTGATATGTGAACATTCTGTTTTCTGAACATTATGATTTATGAACTCTGATAAGTTATGCTTAGTGTATTATGACATCTGTTTCTGTTCAGTTTTGAGCTTTAGCAGCTTTTGATATGAGACCGTGCTCTGTGCTTTGTCTCATTCTGAAAGTGTGGCTTCTGCTTCGTTCGACTTCTGTGTTTTTGTCAGTCTTGTTTTATGATTTTTTGTTTTGCAAAGACTGTGATAGTTTGATAAGTGACTTCCAGTTTCTGAAAGGCTTTGTGGTTTCTATAAATGTCTTCCACTGTTAAGTTGCCTTTTGTAACTTCTGTTACTTATCTTGTATCTGACTTTGAGTGTTTTGAAGAGATTTTTGTTTTGATTTTGATTCTGATTTTAGAAACATATATCTATATGTAAGCTATGTTCTGTAAAACTGTTTTTAGTATGCACATGCTGATGAAGTGTATCACTTAATGAACTGTGGTTTGCTCACCCCTATTATATCCTTTGATTTTCATATTGTTTTAGTCGATTGGCTGGAGGTTTTTTGTTCTCTTCTTTTAGCATTTGTGTTGTATTTGGATTTGTCGACCTAAGTGGTCCGAGTGTATTTTGGAGCCTATGAGCTTATTTTCTGTTTTGTTAGTTTCTCGTTTGTAAACCATATGACTAAGCTTTGTAAACTCTTGAATGTGTAATATATCGAGTTATTGATTTCGGATTTGGGTTTTGATTTAGTAGGCTTGCGTATCTTAGGTAATAAGTGTGCGACGTGTATCGACCTTAGAACTAGGGTGGTTTTGAGGTCGTTACTGTTAAAGAATCAAACATGGAGTTTTAAGGATTTCTCACTCCTTCCCCTCCTTTTTCCGCTGCACACACTTGGACTAGATTGTCGTGCCTTTTTCTGGTCATTTCATTTGGCGCGTTTGAACTTGTGTCTGGACATGTATGTCCAAATGTGACTTAAAGTAGCCCAGGTCTGTATACCGGACACATACCCAGACCATGCGCTGAAATAGAAAGTAAGTTCATCCAAACGTTGGTCCGGGTATGTTTACCTGGACATAAAACCGGACCAATGTTGAAAATATCTAGTAGCTTCATCCAGGGGTTGGTCCGGGTCTGTAGACCTAGACGCATGTCTGGACAACTATATAATATGGTATATCTTCTTCGTTCTAGCTTCGATTTGAGATCTCTTTGCACTCAAACGCTTCTCTCATTGTTTACTTTTCTCCTAGCTAAGTTATTTCTCATGTTTAAACAACAAATATGTAAGAACACCAATAAACACAAAACTAGAGGAAAAACTAGCTAAAGTAGAGAAATGAACATAATAAACATTGATAAATCACATAAAATATTCCTTTAAAACATGCTTATTTATACACTTATCCCTGGACTCAAAAAAAAAGAAAAAAACTTTTAACTTCAAAAAATTAAGATTTGGTACGATTTAACACCGCCAAATGCCATTAACAATGTTGAAGAAGTATACTTTTTGGAAATGCATGCATGATAAAAAGTTTCTACATAAATTTTCTAAAAAATGCACAATTATTATCTTTTCTTAAACACTTCATTCTAAGTTAGAGAAAATTAACTTATAGACTCTAGAACAAACTTTAATGCATATTTTTTAGTGTTGGGATATTTCTACCGGTTGAGTAGATCTTCATATTTGTTTTTGTGGTGAAGAGATTCATTTAAAGGTTGAATAAGTTAAGATCTATTTTATATGAATAAATAAGATGCATTTTTTGAAACATGTAATATGTACAAATCCAAAATGCAAAGTTCAAAATAATAAGTTTGTAGCTTAAATATTCATGATAAATTTTGTATAATAGAGCATAAATATAATGAGTTGCAGTATAATTATATGTTTCCTAATTAATTTTTTATATATTAACATTTGCAAATTTTTGAGTATTTATGAAAATAAAAATAAAATCCATATTTTCTATATATAGGGTCTGTTTGTTGCCGCGAGAGAAATTGAGCGCCAAGAACAAAAATATACTTTTTTTGAAATCCAAACTAACTCTTGGATTAATTACATAAGCTTATTACATTGTCTGGTATCAAACCATCCCAAAAACCACTTAAACTTCCTCCACTCCCCAAACTAGCCAAAATATGGGCAGCCTCATTCTCCTCCCTCGGTACAAAATTCCATGCAACCTTATCAAAACTAGTACATAATCGCAAAATGTCTTCTACAATCATACAAACTTCTACTGACTGAGTACCCATATCATTTAACAAATCAACCACCCCTTTGCAATCTGAATAAAAACAAACCTTCCTAAAACCCTCTTCCCCCACCCACCTTGCTGCCCGATATAAAACCTTCGCCTCCACCTGAGCTGCATCACCATATTGCGCATCCAAAAAGAGTCTTCCACTTCTCTCTAACAGCAAAGCATCCCGTAAGTATCCAACAATCCCCACTCCTGCTGGCTCACCAAGCTTAAAGCTTCCATCAACAAAGACCCTGACCCAATCCTCATCCGGCTGTAAAATCCTTCCTGCCACATGGATGTCTCCTTTCCCGGCTATACATGCTGTTACAAGATAAGCTTCCGCTTGACACCAGCCTTCATTGAATTTGTGGGCCCTTCCAAATTGCATCTGGCATCTGCTAAACCAAATTTTCCAGATCGATAAAATGAAAGTGTCAAACAGATCACCATTATATGACAAACAACAAAATATAGCCCAATTAAGAAAAGCCCCATCAGTGCTTAAGCCCGGAGGTTGGCCAAAAGGAAGACGATGCCAATGCATCTTCACTTCTTCACAATTAACAAAGGCATGCCTAAATGTTTCAGCATTACCAAAATGACATAGAATCTCCTGCTCGTTTTTAAACCTATACCCCAACAATGCACCACATGGCAAGTAACCCATTATAAACCTCCACCAGAAAATTTTGACCCGTAACGGAACAGAACATCTCCATATCTTTTTTAAAGCCTTTTCACTACTTCCTCCACCGGAAGATTGCAGAACACCTGCATACTTTGCTGCAAAGGCCATCCTATAGCCAGACCTGACAGAATAAACACCAGAACTAGTCCCCTTCCAAACCCACTTATCCTCCATTGCTCGAGGAACCAGGGAAATAACCTCAATTCCTGCCACTTCCTCGCTTGGAAACCACCGCCTCAGTAAAGAAGAACACCAACAACGATCCTCTGAGTTGAAGAGCCATGAAATTCTCCCTTCAATCTGAGCTAATTGAGGCAGACAAACTGCAGATGGGCACTCTTCCGACTTCTTAGATAACCATGGTGATCAAATTGGAATACTAGACCCAGAACCTATCTCCCTTCGAACACCAACCCGAAATAGTTTCAAACATGAGAAAAGAGCACACCACACAGGGCTAGGTCTACTACCCAGTCTCGCAGCCAAAAGATTTCCATCTTTAAAATACCTAGCTTGCAACACTTTTGATAGTTAAGATAATGGTGAAGTTGCTACCCTCCATAACTGCCTTGTTAAAAGAGCCTCGTTAAACACAGCTAAATCCCTAAACCCCATACCACCCGCCCACACAGGTTTACAAAGACAAGGCCAACTCCTCCAATGCATATATACCCCTTCTAGCCACAGAACCAGAACACCAAAACCTAGCCATCAACCTATGCAACTCATGGACCAAAGTTTACGACAAACGAATCACACTCATGATATAAACTGGAATGAACTGTAAAATATTTTAAATCAGGATTCCCCTACCTGCCTGAGACACCAGCTTTCTCCACCCTTGAATCTTCTTTTGCACCCTGTCATGAATATAGTCAAATGCCTCTCTTCTACTCCTACATACTTTACTTGGAAACCCCAAGTACAACCCAAAATCATCTACAACCCGAGTCTCAAACACCCATACAATACTATTTTTAACCAGAGGAGGAACACCATCCGAAAACATTAGACTTGATTTTTGAGGATTAATACACTGCCCCGACGCCTCTGAAAAATCTGTAAGGATATCCTTGAGAACCCTAGCATTATCTATCGATGCCTTCCCAAACAGACCACAGTCATCAGCAAAGAACAAACTAGTAACATCATCTCCCATCCCCCCCCCCATTCTGAAGCCCTGATACAAGTCCAATGAAGCAACAAAACTAATAGCAGATGATAGAGCTTCCATATAAACAATAAACAAAAAAGGGGATAGCGGATCACCCTGCTCACACCTTTCTCTGGGTAGAAGATTTCACCTGGGTAGCCATTCACAAGCATATACATGGACACATTAGATACACACTTCCTAATCAACCGAACACACTTAAGGTGAAAACCTATACTACTAAGAATACCCATAACAAACTCCCATTCCACTCTATCAAAATCCTTTGAATGTCAATCTTATACGCAAAGGTCCCCCTATTCCTAGCCTTGGATCCCCTCATATAGTGAAGAAGTTCATGTGCTACAATAATATTATTTGTAATTTGCCTCCCCGACACAAAAGCACCTTGATTGTCCGAGATCACAAAAGGTAAAACAGGCTTGGTTGGATTTACAATTACCTTTGCAATAACTATATAAATGGTGTTGCAAAGAGAAATGGGCCTAAAATCAGACATAGAGCATGCTCCTTTCTTTTTGGGTACTAAGACAAGATAAGTATGATTCAAGCCAGGCGTAGTAAAATCAGTGTTTAGAAATTACAGTGCTGTATAAACAAAATCCTCAGCAATATCATCCCAAAAAGAGAGCAAGATAGTACCATTTAACCCACCTAGGCCTGGGGCCTTCTGTGGGTGCAAAGTGCGCAAAGCTTTCACAACCTCCTCCCGCGAGAAAGGCTCACCCATAGCTACATACAAATAATTTGGGAACACGATTTTCAACACATGCGTTAAAATGCATATTCAAAACAGGGACAGAACTAGAAAACAAATCCACAAAAAAACTCCTAGCTATGCTTTCAAGATCAGCCCAATAAAAAACTAAATTGCCAAATTGATTTCGCAAAGCATGAATGTAATTACGTTGAAATCTAACTTTGAACTGCTGAAAGAAAAAAGACGAATTGCAATCACCTTCCCGCAACCACCAAGACCGTGAACGCTGACAAAGTCTCATCTCCTCCTTTAGCAAAAGCCAATCTCGCTGCTAGTGAAGCGAGGATAATCGATGCACACACTCCGCAGTATCCAATCGCTCAGACAAATGATGAATCTCTAACTGAACACCCTCAAGACTTTTCATCTCCTCACGCAACTGCAACCGTCCCCATCTCCGCAGTTCCTTTCCATAAGTTGCAGCCTTCAGCACATAGCATCCTCCACTGACATCCTTCCACCGCCAAACCCTTTTCACAATAGCCCTACAACCCACCATATTAGCCCATTTGTCTTCAAATCAGAAGGGATTCACTCCTTTATGTCGCATGGGCCTCAAAATCAGCTTGATGGGCCTATGATCTGGACAAGACTACCTTAAATGAAAATTTGTTGCCTCTGGGTATAAACCAGACCACTTCAAGTTATCCAGAAACTGATCCAGACGACTCTGCGTGTTTCACCTCCCCCATCTTTGATTGTTAAAAATATAAGGCTCCCCTACATAACCCAAATCCCTTAATCTCTAAAGGCCCGCATACTTGCTCTGCTTCTAGCCCCCATTCCACGCTGCTCACCTTGAAACATTATTTCATTTAAATCACCCCCACCAACCACGGCCCCTGCCACAGTGTTTCCAGCTCCTTCAAAAGTTACCACGTTCTCCATCTGTCTTGCCTACGTGGCCAGCCATAAATACCAGTGAATCTTCACTCTCTCCCCCAATCATCAGTTACCAAACAATCCACACATGTATGCTTGAAAAAAGACAAAATCTCAACATCCAGATCTTCACGCCACATCAAATAGACACCTTCACTTTGCCCTAAACTGTCCCCAACGAACTAACAAAATCGTCCGCACCTAATCACTACATCACCCATCTTCGAACCAAACAAACTTGTCTCAGAAATAAAGACCAACCATGGTGATTGTTCCATTATCAAGTGACGGAGCCAACGAACTGCCCGGGGGTCACCAAGTCCCCGACAGTTTACCGCCACGCAATTCATTGCTCCCGGCGGCCCTGGGAGTCCTCTAGGTCTGGTCCATCATTCTTTCCCTTCTTACACACAAGCTTCAGCTTCTCTTTCTCAAGAAATTCTTCCAAAGTAGCATCATGCTCCACCCATGCCATCTTCCTTTTTCTACCACTACGTTAGAATTGAACTGGATCAATTTGAACAAGAACAGACTCATCCTGGTTGTTAGAAACTTCCTGAGGAATCTCCGCTAGGTGTCCATTCGGTTAATCGAAAACCGAATAAGCTAAAACCGTTTGTTTTTTCGGTTATAACCGAATTAACCGAAAACTGAAAACCAAAATTTTAAAACCTCATATAACCGAAAACCGAACCGTTTTATTATTCGGTTAACTGAAAAAACCGGAAAAAAATGAAAAAACCGAAAAAATTGAAAAAACAAAATAATGAAAAAAACCAAAAAACCCAAATAATGAAAAAAAACCCAAAAAACTGAACAAAAGCTGAAACAAAAGTTCATTTACATAATAAATAAACAACTTTTGATACACCATTTGTTTTATAAGTGTTTCGTAGCACTTAAGAGCTTGGCTATAATTAATTTCATGTCTGTAATTTGGTTTATAGTCCTGACAGGATGTACATACCAACATGGTACATAGTAAATCAAGGGACTCCAGAAAAGGTACAATACATAACATAGTGAGAGGGTGTGTTTTGAGACAATGAAAAGTAAAACAGATCTGATAAATTTATCAGACTATATGTCTATACTGAAACATACAATACCTATCTCTCTTGTGCCAACTTGATGCATGATGAGAATAGAAACAGATAGATAGACATCCCAAACTGATCGCATCCAGCCAAAAATTCAAGACCTGAAACAAAATACAAACACCAGAAGACATTACTTTTTAGTACCAAGAAAACGTAAGAAATATAAAAGCAAGCATAAGGACTAAACACAAAACATACATAAAAAAGCATTCAACACTTCAACAGGCTTGATTCTCAAGCATGCCTTGTCGGTCTAATATAACAAATAAAATAAGAGGCTTTTACAGCCTTCACCAACAAACAGGCTTAATTCTCTGTTTTCATGAGTTCGAAACAATAATATGGATTAGCTTGGAAATATAAACACTTCAACAACATACTACTAATACGTACAATGTTCACTTCACATGAATACTCAATATATACCATCTCTGTTTCATACCTTAGAGGAGTCATTCAGAAAATCCCAAAAGTGGAATAAAAGGTCCTGAAAAAAGAAAACAATATACTGTTATTAATTCTATTATAGATTACTATGATATGTATAGTATATAAATAAAGTGATATCTCAATTAGTTAAATACATGGAGTCTAGCTAAGCTAACTGCAACTAATGATCATGGGTTGTTGATGAAAGATCGTGATGCAATGGTGATCAACAAGAAACAGAAAACCAATGACAAGAAGAGAACACCGCACTTTATCCTGGTTCAGCCAAATACGGCCTACATCCAGACTGAGACCAATGTTATTCCCTTTACTGTGAAAGAATTATACACACTAGACACAATCAACACTCAACTGAGTGTATCAAGGAAGAACTCCCTCTCAAACTCCTCTCAGTTTCCCGTGTTTCCTCACTGTTACTATTCTGTACAAGAATACTCTCCAGTCCCGTGTTTCCCAGTGTCTTGCTCTACCCGCTTTTCTCTCTTCTGTCTTTATGTAGCTGGTTCATGTATTAGTGAACCACCTAAAACGATGAGTTTAGAGCTAATAGGAGTAAAGGAAAAATATACAGCGTACATGTTATAGTGTTGGATCAATATTTAACAATTCTCCTCCTTGATCCAAACTAAAAAAAGCTGATAAGGAAACAAAAAAGGTCTGCAGCTATAAGGATTTATTAGATTTCTCTTATGTTGAGTAGCTCCAAACAGTGATTGAATTTATTGCTTGAAACAGGTTTAGTTAGCATATCTGCTGGATTTTCTTCTGTTGGGATCTTTACTATCTTGATTTCTCCTTGATTCACTATGTGTCTAACAAAGTGCATCTTCACATTTATGTGTTTGCATCTGTCATGGAACACTTGATGCTTTGATAGTTGAATGGCACTCTGGCTATCACAATTCACTGATATACAGTCCTAATTGTAGCCAATTTCTGCCATTAATCCCTTTAACCAGATTGCTTTTTTTACTGCCTCTGTTACCGCCATGTATTCTGATTCTGTGGTTGATAAAGCAACTATGGACTGCAATGAAGACTTCCAGCTTATTGCTCCTCCACAGAGAGTAAATACATGGCCAGTGAGTGACTTCCTAGAATCTCTGCACCCAGAGAAATCCGCATCAACAAAACCTACAACTTGAGTTTTCTCAATTTTGTCTCTCTGATAAACTATTCCAGTGCACAGTGATCCCTTTAGGTATCTAAGAACCCATTTTACTGCTTGCCAATGCTCTTTTCCTGGGTTGGACATGTATCTACTTACCACTAACATAGCATGAGCTAAGTCAGGTCTTGTGCAGATCATTGCATACATTATACTTCAAACTGCACTAGCATATGGAATTCTGTCCATTTGAGATTTCTCGAGATGGCTACTAGGAATCTGTTCTTTTGATAGTTTGAAATGCTGAGCAAGTGGAGTTGAAACTTTCTTGGCATTTCTCATATCATATCTACTTATTACCTTTGACAGATAATTTTCTTGATATAGACATAGGATTCCTCTTGATCTGTTCCTTGATATGTCAATACCCAGAATTCTCTTTGCAGGACCAAGGTCCTTCATCTGAAATTGGGATTTCAGAATCTGTTTCATATTCTGTATCTCTTTGTGACTAGGACTGATTAGTAACATGTCATCTACGTAAAGCAACAGATATATTAAAATTTCACTGTTATTTTTTAGATAGACACACCAGTCATATTCACTCCTCTTAAAACCATGTTTTATCATGAAGCTGTCAAACTTTAAGTACCATTGCCTTGGCTACTAGGAATCTGTTCTTTTGATAGTTTGAAATGCTGAGCAAGTGGAGTCGAAACTTTCTTGGCATTTCTCATATCATATCTACTTATTACCTTTGACAGATAATTTTCTTAATGTAGACATAGGATTCCTCTTGATCTGTTCCTTGATATGTCAATACCCAGAATTCTCTTTGCAGGACCAAGGTCTTTCATCTGAAATTGGGATTTCAGAATCTGTTTCATATTCTGTATCTCTTTGTGACTAGGACTGATTAGTAACATGTCATCTACGTAAAGCAACAGATATATTAAAATTTCACTGTTATTTTTCAGATAGACACACCAGTCATATTCACTCCTCTTAAAACCATGTTTTATCATGAAGCTGTCAAACTTTAAGTACCATTGCCTTGGTGACTGTTTTAATCCATACAATGACTTCCTTAAAAGGCATACCTTGTCTTTTCCCTTTTCAAAACCCTCTGGTTGCCTCATGAGAATATTTTCTTCCAGTTCACCATAGAGAAAAGCTGTTTTGACGTCTAACTGCTCCAGCTCCCAATCAAACTGAATTGTAAGTGCCAGAAAGGTTCTGATTGATCTATGTTTGACCACAGGTGAGTAGATCTCTTCATAGTATACTCCTTCTTCTTGAGTAAAACCCTTTGCCACGAGCCTTGCCTTAAACCTTGCTGCTTCAACACCTGGTATTCCTTCTTTTCTCTTGAAAATCCATTTAGAACCTATCAGTTTCTGACCTGGAACAGCAGGAACTAGATCCCAGGTTTTATTTAATGCTAGAGAATCTATCTCCTCCGGCATTGCTTTCATCCAGTTTGAGCTGTCTTTGCTTGATAAAGCTTCTTTTACAGATGATGGCTCATCACATATTAATTCTGATGCAACTGATAGAGCAAAAGCATTTACATCAGCTTGGGCAAACCTTTAAGGTGGTATGATGTTTACTCTTCTGATTCTGTCTCTTGCCAGCTGATATTGACTTAGACTCTCCTCCTGTTCTGATTCTTCTTGAGTTTCCTGACTGGTTTCCTGACTTATGTCATCATTACCAATCTGATCAGATGGTTGGTTTCTTGACTGGTCTAGCTGAGTAGATATTTCCATCTCAAACTCAACTCTGTTATTTTCTGTATCAGTTGCATTCAGATCAGCTTCTTTTTCTGAGATTTTTGATTTGTTCAAAAAATCAGTCTCCCTGAATGTCACATCCCTGCTTATGATGACTCGCTTGAAACTTGGTTCTAGGCACCACAGCTTGTAACCCTTGATCCCAGGTGGGTAGCCAATAAAGATACACTTCACAGCCCTTGGTTCCAGTTTGTCATGCCTTATGTGAGCATAAGCAGTGCAGCCAAAGACTTTTAACCACCTGTAATCGACACTGTGGTCAGACTACATTTCCATGGGTGTCTTGAAATTTAGAGCTGATGAAGGACATCTATTAATGAGGTAGCAAGTTGTGGACACAGCTTCTCCCCAGAACGATTTTGGAAGCTTGGCATAAATGAGCATGCATCTCACCCTCTCCAGTAAGGTTCTGTTAAACCTTTCTGCTAAACCATTTTGCCGAGGTGTTGAGACAGCAGTGAGATGCCTCGCAATGCCATGTTCCTTACAGAATTGATTGAATTCTTTTGAACAGAACTCTAGACCATTGTCAGTTCTCAACTTCGTAATCTTCCTGTTAGTTTGAGTTTCAGTTGTGACTTTCCAGTCCTTGAAACTCATCAGAGCTTCACTCTTATGCTTCAGCAAATAAACCCACAGACGCCTTGAATAATCATCTACCAGGGTCATGATGTATCTGTTTCCACCATGTGAGCTTACCTTTGCTGGCCCCTATAGATCTGAATGAATATAGTCCAATATTCCCTCTGTCCTATGGACAGCTGTAGTAAAGCCAGATCTAGTCTTTTTCCCAAAAACACAATCTTCACATAATTGCTATTTCTTGAGTTCCTGATCTCCTAGATAACCGCTTTTCCACAGGATTTGTATTCCCTTGTCACTCACTTGTCCAAGCCTGAGATGCCACAGCATGCTCTGATCTTCACTAGCTTGATTAACAGCCGATGAAGATCCTACAACAACACTATTTCTCAAGAAGTACAGCCCATTTCTTCTAACTCCTGAAATGAACAACTGAGAGTCTCTGTACACTTTCAGTATCCCTGAATCTAATCTCCAGTTATATCCTTGTTGTTCCAGTGTTCCTAGTGAAATTAAGTTCCTCTTAAGTTCTGGAACATGTCTCACATCAGATAACACCTTCTCAATGTTATTTTCTCCTCGAAATCTAACAGTTCCTTTTCCAACAACCTTGCAGGATTTATTGTTTCCCAGCAACACTGAACCACTATCTCCCATTTCATAGGTTTCAAACAACCAATCTCTGTTTGGAGTCATATGGAAAGCACAACCACTATCAAGAACCCACTCTTCTTGGGAATCTCCAGTGGCTATACTTAGAACTTCAAAGCTTTCATAGCCTTCTTCTACAAAAGTAGCATCTGCCTTGTGTGACTCTTTCCCAAAATCACTTCTACGCTTTGGACAATTCTTTTTCATATGACCAGTCTCATGACAGTGATAGCACTTATAAGGAAAATCTTTTGACTGACCTTTATTCTTGGTGAAATCTTTGGTCTTTCCTTTTGACCACCGTCTTCCAGACTTAAATTTTACATTCAAACTCTCAGCTGGAGCCTTTCTCTCTGATTTACCATCTCTTTCTTTTGACTTCAGAGCCGTTTGCACTTCTTCTAGCGTCAGAGAATCCTTGGCATACTTCATGGCTTCAACGAAGTTTGAGTAAGACTTTGGCAACGCATTAAGAAGCATGATTGCCTGATCTTCTTCATCAATCTTGATCTCAATATTCGCCAGGTCATTAATCAGATGATTGAATTCATCAAGACTTTCGGACATGGATTTCTCTTCAGGGATTTTGAAATCATGTAGTTTCCCTTTGAGATAGACCTTATATGCCAGAGTCTTGGTTATATAAAGAGATTCGAGCTTAAGTCAAATACCTGCGGCTGAGGTCTCTGCTGCCACCTGGCGCAAGACTTTATCTCCAAGATGCAAGACCAAAGTGTTATAGGCAAGATCCATGGCTTCCTTCTTTTTGGTTTCTGTCATCGTAGCTGTGAAACCTTTTTCTCCCTCCAAAGCATGAGCGACTTTCAGTTGAACTAGAACTGCTCGCATCCTCATCTTCCAGAGAGCAAAGTCACCCTTTCCATCGAAACGATCAATCGTGATCTTCGTCTTCAGCATCTCGACCGAAGCTCTGATACCAATTGTTGATGAAAGATCGTGATGCAATGGTGATCAACACGAAACAAAAAACCAATGACAAGAAGAGAACACCACACTTTATCCTGGTTCAGCCAAATACGGCCTACATCCGGACTGAGACCAATGTTATTCCCTTTACTGTGAAAGAATTATACACACTAGACACAATAAACACTCAACTGAGTGTATCAAGGAAGAACTCCCTCTCAAACTCCTCTCAGTTTCCCGTGTTTCCTCACTGTTACTATTCTGTACAATAATACTCTCCAGTCCCATGTTTCCCAGTGTCTTGCTCTACCCGCTTTTCTCTCTTCTCTGTCTTTATATGTAGTTGGTTCATATATTAGTGAACCACTTAAAACGATGAGTTTAGAGCTAATAGGAGTAAAGGAAAAATATACAGCGTACATGTTATAGTGTTGGATCAATATTTAACATGGGTAACCAACCCATTAATAATTAATACTACCACATTCGGTACTTTCAGTTTTCTACTTTTTTACTTCTACTATAGACTTATAGTTAATATCAAACTCTGCCACTGCCAGCTAGCTAGTTGCAGAGAATACTTTCAGTTTTAGCACACATCCAACAAAGGGAGATTCCACTAGTAGATTCCATCTTAGCAAAAATGAGCAAAAAGAAATTAAGAAATCACAACAGATATTAGAGATGGAGGACTAGAGTGGAGAGTAGGCTGCTGCACTATCTTGTTTGTTGCAGTAGATTTATGCTATTAAATCTAATTTCCACAAATCACAACAGATATTAAAGCTTAATGAATCAGACACACTAGTATATATATAATAAAAGTAAAACCCAGCTTTCAAGTGAGTTTCAGTAACACTTCAGAAAGTAATAGATACCGAAATTTTAATTGTAATCTAAAAATATATGCATACAATAAATTCAGAGCTTGTTTGGGTTAATAACCTAATCAAAATTCTAGTGATTCAAAACAATAATGGTCCAAAAAGTGACCTGAACACAAATAAGAAAACTGTTAACACAAAGCTAATCATAATGTGATTATAGATAAACCTTAACTTCCAATTTCCACACAATCACAACCATCACAAACCTTAACTTCCAAAATCCCAAACCACTCAAAATAGAGCCCTAAATTCGAACACAACAATAACCCTAAGTTAATCTGAATTTTGAGACCTCCAAAACAGAAAAACCTTAGATTTTCGAACACAAAATCAGGAACAAACCAAATTAACAACTACTCATACTTAGAGGTTAAATTATAACCTTTCAAACTTCTACGGGTGGGTTTTTAACTCCCCAAATTCTCGGTTCTGTTTGAAACAAAAGGACATGTTAGGGCTTGCATCAGATCCGAAAAATTTGTTGTAGATAAGGATTAAATGTTAAGAGAATTTAATCGAATTCACTTACCCAAACCGGCTAGGGTTCTCTCGGTTTTTCCTCAAGTTTGTCAGATCTTGACAAGGAAACCGAAGCTTCTGTTCCGTTTCCATATACGAGACAAAAAAAAAAGAATGAAGAGAAGTAAGATTGAGCAAATGAAGGAACTCGGAGAAGAAAACCGAAAAAGAACCCCACTCTTACCTCTTTGTTCCGATTCAAACTAGAAGAGAAGACCACCACCATTTTTTTTTTCAGATTTTGGTTCCCAAACTTGCAAAGGAAAAAGGGAACGAAGAGGAGTAAGTCAGATTCAAATTTATTTTCGAAACCACTAACATAAATCACAAGGGAGCAGATCTTACCTCTGTTTGAACTTTGAACTGAAATCTGGCGTGGGAAAAGAAGAGAGTGCAAGAGAATGTGTTCCTTGTTCTTCGGCGTGAAGGAATCAGCAAGGGGAGGAAGAGATGGGTCGGGGGCTTGTTCGTCGGCGTGAAGGAATCAGCAAGGGGAGGAAGAGATGGGTCGGGGGCTTGCTCGTCGGCGTGAAGGAATCAGCAAGGAGAGGAAGAGATGGGTTGGGACTCGGGACGGGACTATTGGAGGAGAGGAGACTAACTAACCTAAGTTCCTAACAATCAACCGTAAACTAAACAAAGTGAACAATGTGTTTAGTCATAGAATATTTCGCTTATACAGTTAACCGAATAGTGACTGTGTCAAGACCGAAAACCGAACTGAATTACTATTCGGTTAACCGTATAACCGAAATATAAAATACGGTTATAAACTTCGGTCAAAAATAACAGAAAACATAACGGTTTTCGGTCAAAACCGAATTAACCGAACCTAATCGACACCCCTATCCTCAGCAGTAAGAGCTAACCTGCACATTGAGAGACTAGATCATCTATATCCTTAGTTTTAGAAGCCATGCAAAGAGAAAACGCAGAGAGAGAAAAGAAACCCTAGAAGAATAGTAAAGGACAAACTAAACTTTGAAAGTTGTTACTAAACAAGATACTTTATACCCACACGAGGAAAACTAAAAGGCACATATGAAAGAAAACTTGCAAACAACAGCTAATCATTCACATGCAAATAAGTTGGTAGATCCTTAGCTTCCCGCTTTAAGAAGAAAAGTATCAAAGCTTTTCACTTCCCAACACCTTAAAAGGCTTCTAGTAAGGAAAACAAATCTTAAATTAAACAAGACACACAAAAAGATTTGAGCAAAACAAAACCAAGGAGCTAGTCATGATGATTGCGCACTTGCCCCAACACATATTGTACTAGAACAAAAATATATACTTGTTGTATAGTTATTGGTTTTCTTTTTATTGGGTTCCATTGTCTCTTCCACACAAATAGCTTTATGGAAACGTTGGTATACTTAAGAGCATTAGTGCTTTGTTCGAATATGCCCATTGTAACTTTATGTTAAAGTAAAAAGTGTTACAGTGATCATCTTTATAGATAAGACTATTTTTTAGAAAATTATTTTTTAATTATTATACTAGTTTCATATCTACTCTTTCTAAATTTGAAGTTATAAATTTTAACAAGTTTTAATATTTTGACCTTCATAGTAATTATTATAAAAATTTGTAGAATTATTATATGAATTTTGTAAATACTAGTGCTAAAAATATTTAGTTTTTTTAAAGTCATTTATTTTCAATAAAAAAATCGATTTTTATGCAAAGAAAATAATAAATTTGGCTTGCGTGCAGCACTGCTGCATGAGCTACGCTGTTGCACATGAGCTGCGTTGTAGGTGAACTCGAGCCGCGCCGACTTTAGGAACAATATAATGAAGGTAGAAGCCGATCTCCCGCAATTTTTTTTTTTTTTTAAAACATATCTCCCGTAAATTCTTGAAAATAAAGGGGCTGTCTGAATTGTTTTTTTTTTTTTTAATTCACAAAGAAAAAGAAATGAGACGCCTAATTTGAAGTTCCATGTCAACATCCAGGCTTCTTCGATCACTCATATAAATAGTCGCCTTTAGTTGATCCTTACTCGTTCATTGCTTCTCTTCCTGTCCATTCTCCTACACACCGGCTGAAGACGAGCCCTAGAAGGGCTAGTTATTCTCTCACTTCCAATTTCCTCACTGTGAAAAGTGTTATTGTCAGCTCATCAGTCACAGAATTCAGGTTCATCGTATTGTTGGCGGCTCTTCCCGGCCGCCCTTTTCCCGCAGGTCTTTTAATCATCTGGTAAATCCCTAAATTGAGTGTCTATAGAGCCCGATTCGAGGTTCATGGTTAATTACGGAGCAACTAGCTTGGCTTTGTCTGGATCTTGTGACTTGCTTATTCGAGGTCTAATTGCGGGGTATCGTTCGTTGGCTTATTGGTTCTCGTTAAAGTTGCTTAGGGTTTGCTGCCTGGTTGAACCGAGTTTTTTTTTGCTATAACTTTTCTCTATTTGTTCTTGAGGTCAATGCTACCTGGAAGAAGTAGCTATGTCATAGTAGTAGTTTAGAAATAAGGTGTGGTGATTCGAAATTTGACGTCTTTTAGGAGCTCAATTGCTGTGCTCCGGGCAATCAATTTGGTGGCATGGGAAATCCCTTTAGCTTGTATGGGTTGTGCCGCATGTGCAATTTCCTTAATTTGAGGTATACGGCTCGTGGTGCTGTATAAATTTTTTGAGGCTGATATATTTACCATTTCTTATCACATATAAGTGTGTGTTGCTTTCCAGCATATCTCAACTAGGGGTTCCCTTTAAGGCGTGGTTGTCCGTTCTTTAGGAGGTGGCGAGTCTGGTCACATCATTGGTGTAAACTGAAAGGGTTGGAATCTGACAATTTTAATGGAAATGGGTACTGCGACTGTATCACGTCCTTGGAGACCATAGGATCATCTGAACAGTCCTCTTTTGTAGAATCAGGATTATCACAGATTAGATCCTCAGATCAATAACTTGTAACTTTGTTCCTACGGGTCTTGATAATGTATAGCTGTATGAACTTGTTTTATGCATGATATCGAAAGATATTTGTTGTATGACTGAAGTTGGGGGTTGTGGCTGTGTATTGATAATGTAATTGTTCACAACATCCAAACCTATATGTATTTAGAACTGATGGTTCTCTGTCCAGAGCTTGGTATTCTTTAAGGGTCTTGATTAGATATATGCTTGTCATAGATGTATTCTCATAATGACTGTGTCTCTTAAATCTGTAGTTTATTAAACTAAATGCTAGGTTTGTTACCAAGATGAGAGTTCAATGTGTTACTAAGTTTTGAGCATTTTATGGTTTGTACAATTGTGGGCTACATCTTTGTCTAGTTGTATTTTGGAGCTATTGTTTTGCTGTTAGTGCTTATAACTGGCTAGTTTATATGGCAGCACGAGCACACTTTCATGGCCTCATATTGGATATATGTGCTCGAACTTAGCTTTGCTTTATTTGTTTCGCTACAATGTGTAGGATAGAGTTGTTATCCCCCTCTTCAAATATTCATTATGCCAAAGACGAGAAGAGATCGTTCTGTCTCATATGACAGCTCCAGGTGGTCTCCATTACCTGCCAGCTCAAGTCAGAGAACACAAGAGTCTCCATCACCCTGTTTCCAAGAAACGAAAGAGACTCTAAAAGAGTGGGAGGACGCAAGATGCCCTGTTTGCATGGAACATCCACATAATGCTCTTCTTCTCATCTGCTCATCATATACAAATGGTTGCAGACCTTACATGTGTGACACAAGCTATCGCCACTCAAATTGCTTTGATCAATTTTGCAAGTCATTTGCAAAATCTCCTTCTGAAGATCATCCTCCACAGGAACCCACCCTTCATGCATCAGAGGCAACAAACCAGGCTCTCGGAACAGCCTCGAACCCTATACCAGTCGATAGTCCTTGTGAACAAAGAGATAAAGCTGCTATTGTCACAGTAGATTTGCCCAATATACGAAAACTGCGGCAAAACCTTCCCTGCCCTCTTTGTCGCGGTCTACTCTGGGGTTGTACTGTTGTGGAATCTGCTCGGGGCTACATGAATGGCAAGTCCAGAAGCTGTGCCAGCGAGACGTGCGAGTACACTGGAACTTATTCTGACTTGAGGAAGCATGCTAGGGTTGAGCACCCTCTTGTGAGGCCCTCCCAGGCTGATCCTGATAGGCAGAGAACCTGGAGGAGGATGGAGAGACAGAGAGATATAGGAGACATTCTTAGCACATTTCAATCTTCTCTTGGAGAGGATAGAGCAGTGTTGGACGATGATGAAACCACCCTCTTGCCAATTGAGGATGGGGGCTTGTTGACTTTCTTCTTCCTCATCCGGGTTTTTAGGCGACCAGGGAGTGGTTCAAGGAATACAGGTAGTAATAGTTGGTCAGGGGCTTCTAGGACTCGAGCTGCCAGGGTTGGTATTAGGAGGAGGCCAGTCAGGCTGGGGGGAGAGGTATGAAGAGGAAACTGCTGGGGCATCAACCAGAGATGTTGATAATGCAGACTTAGAGACATTCACAACTAGGAGGAGTTCCAGGCTTGGAGCTGCTGAGAATGACGTTGAAGCTAATAACGCATCTGCATCTAGAGAGGTAGAAAATGAGTCTTCAGATGCCAATTCAGGACCTTGGAGGAGGCGTGTCAGGAGAAGGATCACTCGGGAAGAAGACCCACTATGATTGACGGCAATTGTAAATCTGCTCAGTTAATATTCTTGAAGTCTAGAAGTGAGTGCATGTAAATTTTGTGATGTTTTGTTACTTATATCTGCCTTTCAAATCAGTACTGATACGTGGTTATTATTCTAATAATGCACTTAATATTTTTTCAGGGCGGAGGTGAATTGATCAGTCAAGTAAAATCTCGGATCTGTTTGAGCGGTTAGTTTTTACTGGGGCTGTTTGATGGCACAAGAGAGTAAAGTTCTTCAGGGGAACTGTATGTCATGCAAGTGTTTTATGAATTATTTATTTAATCAAATAGAGGCGCAAATTTTAAAACTAGTGGAGAGTGTTTTATCCTTGAATCGTCTGCCCTTTCGTTCCTCCCCCTCTGATAATGGAGACATTCAGTTTGAATGTCTACTGTACAATTTGCCGCTGCAGCTTCCAAGAGAAGCATCTGTGTACATTCAGTTGATATAATGGTTGGTCAGTGTTATACATCGTTTGAGCTGATTCATAGGTGCCTCCCTGCTGCATGTGTTTTGACAGGTTCAGTATGAGGATCGTTTTTTTTTCAATGTTAATTTGGCTAGCTTTCTCCAGTGGAATTATGTTTGGCAATATTGAGAATAAGATGGGCTGGTTGGGAAAATGAGGGGATCTCTTTTGATTTCCTCTTTCTGAAAATTTCTGACGATGCACAATCAGTTACTTTCCAGCATATTTGGTCTTTAGCTAGGAATTAGAGGCTACGCTTTGGGTGGCAACGTTTTTGAAATTCTTTTTTAGATGCTATTTAGGGTTTGGTATGTGTGTTGTTAGATAGACCATGAGGTGGGTCCGAATCTTCCCCAGTGGGATTACGTTGATTGAATCACTTTTGGAAATTGCATAACAGTTATAGTAGTGAGTTTTTGTTTTCTTTGACTAATTAAGAGAATGAAGCTAACTAAAATGTGTCCAACTGGTACGCCACTATGAATGCGGCTGGGTGACAGGCTGAAAGAATATTTAGGGCAGCTGTGTGAGCGAGTTTAATTGAGATCAAAGTTACAAATACTTCCAATTTCAAAAGCATATTTGTTGTATATTGAGGTAGTTTGTTTAGGTCCCTTCCCTTGTGAATTTTGTGTTCTTCCACATACTAATTCATATAAACAACTAAACTAAAACAAGCATAAATAAGAAACAGAGCTTATGACATTTAACAAGAAGTCAAATAAATAAAGTAGAAGACCGGAGCCTTAAACAAAAAGTTAAGGTAATAACATATGTTATATATTAAAATTGATGGGTGTAGTCTCATTTTTTAAATGACTCATAATTACGGGGAAAGGTGATAATAACTAATCATTGATTTTAAACAGCAATGTTTACTTGTTTTACAACCTTATTGTCTATCATAAGCTAATTTCGATTATCAGTCAACTCATATGTACATTAAAAAGCATGTTATGTTTTGTAAAATCGGCCAAAATTCAGTCCCCTCTTTTACAAAATATAACAATTAAACCACACCAATGAAATGAGAAAAAAATGGTTTTGTAATTCGTTTTGGTGATTACCGATTATCATAGATTGGGTGTCCTAGACCTGGTCTGGCCCGTTGTATTCAATCATTCCCCCTTCTAATGAACTGTCTATTGGACATTGCAACTGTTACATCATCGATTGCCCTACAACATGTCGGATTTATTCTCACCATCATTAAAAAATCAAAGAAAATTTGAATTATTATTATCCATCCCATCTTAATTTATGTAGATTAGCTGTATATTGTCATGTCATTGCTGGGAGCCAGCAGCCACGGCATTGTTTTCATAATTTAATAAAGCAAAAGAAAACCATACCTTTGATCCGAGTAACCAATCGTCCTCCCCCTGATTGTGAGGCAAAGGAAAAACGAAAAACACAAAAAGAAGAAACAGTCGAGCGTTATCTGATCTTTCCTTCTTTCTTTCTCTCTCTGGCGACCGAATGGATTCTCGGGCTATGGAAGAACCGCGACCAAGAGAAGGATTAAAGTAAAATTGTGATTCCGCCCTTTTCCCCTTCGAAGGATAATACTTTGAGGATCTTATAACTTTCTTCTTTTCCTTCTCCCCTTCCCAAGGGGAAGGAGGGTTGAGGTGGATTTGTTGTATCTTGGTGGATTAAGAAAACAAGCAATTGGAAAGAACAAATCGGAAGAAGATGGGTAAAGAGAAAAAATCAAAATCGAGTCCTCGAGGAGGAGGAGTTGATAATGGGGTTGGGAGCAGGCAAACCCAAGTGGTGCTCAACGTGTACGACCTCACCCCTCTTAATCATTACACCTACTGGTTCGGTTTTGGAATTTTTCATTCCGGCATCGAAGGTTCTTCTTGCTGCTGCTATTTTACATTTTGATCGTTTTCTTTTTCTTTCTTTTTACCCATTCAAGATTTTTCGGCTTGGTTCATGAAAATCGTTCTGTTGTCCTTGAGTTGGATTGTTTTCTAGAACATTGTGCATTTCTGCCAGGTTATCCAAATAAATGATGATCTAATGTAGTGTCCTTTCTCGTCGCGTCCATTAGAAAATGTTCTGGTTTCTCCGGGACTGCAAAATTTGATTATTCGATCATGTTCAGCAGTATTTGTGTGGAATGTGATCTTCTTTGTGTGATTTACCTACCTTGTCTTGTAAGACGGTGGAACTGTGCACGATATATATTACATAGTACACAGGTTACATTCTTATTGCTAGTATGTTCAGGTAGATGGATTAGAGGCTCGTAGACTAGACTTAGAAGATCAAACATACTTATCCGGCTGGGCATCTTTTGATTTCGAAGGATTATTTATCATAGAAAAAGAATGGCTATATAGCCATAACTGATACTGTGTGACATAAGTCCTGTGCTGGGTGATTGTTCTGTAACAGCTATTTGAATTATTGAGGATGGGATGCTAATCCTGCTCAGATGTGAGATATTGTAATACTGTGAACTGCTTGATTTCCAATCTTCATTGGTCTGAAGAAGATTAATCAAGCTACCATCATGTGTAAACAGTTCATGGCATGGAGTACGGATTTGGGGCGCATGATTTTCCTGTTAGCGGTGTTTTTGAAGTTGAACCAAGGAGTTGTCCTGGCTTTGTGTACAGAAGTTCAATATCTTTGGGTCACATTAATATGCCTCAATCTGAGTTCAGAAATTTTATTGAGAACGTGGCCTCAGAGTATCACGGGGATACTTACCATCTTATCTCAAAAAACTGCAACCATTTCACGGATGATATTGCTAAGAGATTGACAGGAAAACATATACCTAGATGGGTTAATCGTCTAGCGCATGTTGGTAAGTCGTATTATTTGTTTGGTTCCCATCTATTCTGTAGCTTTCATGTCCGTAAGTGTCATCTTATCTCACCTTTAATTCTTGAAGTTGGAAGTTTTGCAATCGGAGAGAGAAGTTACAAATGTTGGTTGAGGTAGAATATCATGATTCTTTGACTGATTCTGTGAAGACATTTTTTCAAGGAGGATGATGACAGTTCAACTTTTCTGTGATCACAAATATTAATTCCATCATCTTAGATGAACTTACACAATTCAATTTCCTCTGGCTAATTGATCTAATCGCTGTCCCCTCTATTATCCAATTTCAGGCTCCCTTTGCAGTTGTTTGCTACCTGAAAGCCTTCAAGCAACAACTGTAAAACAGTTGCCGGAGTACCACGAACGTGTTGGTAAGAATTTTGCTGTTGTTGGCTTTTATGTGTTGGGTCAACGATTAATGGTTGCAAGAAAATATTGGGTTGACTCATGCATTTTGTGGATCTGATATTTTGGTAGATGAAGGAATGGAGTCTACGTCAGCAGATGCTAAACCTGAAACGATAGAAAGTGATGAAGCAGACCAAAATAAACATCTGTTGCCTTCATATTCAGTGAATACTGAGGTTGCTTTCGTTAAGGAGTCCCAGGGTACAGGAAAGTAGAACAAAACAAATTCCCCATTTCTCCTTTTGGAGGTGGACGTTTTACGCATGTGGTGGGTAGAATTTTAAGGAGAATGAGGTGGATTTGGCACACTTATAGACGTATAACTTCTTTTCCTTCGTATATTAGTTTTGGTTCCTTAAGGAAATTCCATTTATTTGATCATCTCTGAAACTTTATGGCTCCAGTTTTTGCTTTGTATTGGTTGAAAGGTGAAGGTTTTGAGAGATGACGGTGCAGAGTTGTAAACAACTGTAATGTATGCCCCTGTCATTTTCATTTGAGCAGGAAGAAAAGTTTTTGTTATGCTTTAGTTAATAGTTTGTTTGTCTTCCTATACTTAACATCTTTTTTTTTTTTTTTTTGAAAAACGCCTATACTTGACATCTTTGTTATTTGGAAATACGGCCGACCCCGATGCGGCCCCGATGCTTAATAGAAGGGAGATTTCATGAAATACCACCATATTTTTTTGGCTAATTCATGAAATGTCATTAAAAAAGAAAGTAGTCATTGACCACATGGATAAAACACAACCTCTTCTAGTTAATAAAGTATTTTTAAAGTTTACAATATGCTTCTAAGTGTTAAAAATTGACAAAAATTCACAAAAAATCCAAACCAATAAAAATATAAAATAGTATATAAAAACAAAAGAAAATTGAAAAAAATCATAAGATATTAAAACAAATATATATTTCATTTTATAAAATTTATTTAGTACCATAAAAAGAATATTGTGTTCTAAATAAATAATTTATACCAATTTTCTACCAATTAATACCAATTAAGTACCATAATTTTTATCATATATTGGCATTTCATGTGTTGTCTTCGTGTGTACTTTGTAATATGTTCTAATTATCAATATACTTGGTTGCGTTTAAAAAAAACAAAAAAGAAATTGTCAACTGACCTAAAAATGTAATACATATAACTGAATTACAAGGGCACATAACAAAAAGGAAAGTGTTAGTCAACTTAAGGTTCAAACCATGCTTATCTTGCGTTCGAAGTGATAACATAGAATATAGAAAGAAGGTTGGGGTTATATTTGTGTTACCAACTAGCTATGGGTACGCAACAATATATGAAGTGACGAGTTACTCGGATAATCATAACTTTCGCGCATTGCAGAGAAACTCTGAAAAAAATTGAAAGTGGGTGAGCATGGTCGAAATAAGGAGAAAGTATGAAAGACAATCTATCTAGGTTTCCAATCAATTCATGGGAACCAACAAAATAGGTATCAATTAGCTATCTCCAAATTCAAAAGAATTCTTCAACAAGGGAGTGAATGTATGGATGGAAAAACAAATAGGAAAAACACGTTCAATCCCTCCAAAGTATTAATGCTGGCTGACTTATCTGGATCCAACCGGAACCAATGGGACCAGGGGCGGACGCAGACTAAAACTCTTATGGGGTCCAATATTTTGAACTATTTATACTTTACATATATAATATATATATTATATAACAAGCAGAAATATACAGAGGTAAGTGATATTTGCAGCGTCTATCATCTGACAAATTCCAATGAAACTGCCGTACTCATGAACTAACTCTCTATGATGATTATTTTGCGAACGGAACGATACCGATCAGTGAGGACAATGGAGTCATTTAATAACCTCCTTCACATCTATGTCAGACAAGAATCGTTCAGCCAAACCAAACTGTGCCACCTTCTCCCTCCCTTCGTCACTTCTCTTTCCGAGAGAGGAAAACCGGTAGAGGGAAAACAGGAAGGGAATGGCAAATCTGACAAATACCTATGGGGTCCTGGACCCCTTTGGACCCCATGTGCGTCCGCCACTGAATGGGACCAACCCAAGTTGGAACCAGAACGGACTAGACTAGGAACAGGTACAAAATCACCATCGATAACCAAAGCAATTACAATTTTTCTCTTTAAAATTCAGACCCGAACCATATTCAACCCGGAACCAGAACCGCCAAACACCGTCTTGTAACCACTAGCAATCGGAACCAGAACAGTTGAAGTTTGATGTGGGACACAGTCTGCGGAACCAAACCCAAAACCACGGTCAATATGATCATTAGTCCCAAGTCTCTTAGACAGCTTTGAATATTTTAATGTTGGAACCGGAACCAACATTTTTAAAATTAGAAAAAATTCAAAACCGGTTCTGGATCTGAATCCCCCCATAGGATTCAAAATCCACCCATAGGAAAGTAACAAATCACATCTATCCTGTTCGTTGTTTGCGTTTCGCAATACCTCACATACAAGCGTTGTTCATATATTAGACTATACACTCGTTTTGGACCCACAAAAATATATCTGTAATCATATCACTGGTTAACTATAGGGGCATTAAAAAATTCGCAGCAAAAATACTTAGAGTCCGTTCACTAGGCGCATAGAAACGCACCATTTGCTGCGTTCAAATTAAGTTCGCTGTGGTTAGTGAATAAGGTTACGCCACATAACCATGGGTCAGATTTTTGACCAATCATAACTTGCCACATGTTCTTCATCTTTTCCCAGGAAGAGATTAATGTTCTGTTCGTGACTATCGAACGCGGCCTTAAATAACTATTATCTGGTAAAAAACAGCCATTGATTAATTAATATCCAAACAGAGCATGCATCTAAAACAGGGTAAACACCAATGAATGACCAATCAACGCCACAATCCAAGCCTCAAAACGATTCTTCAGCACAACCCAATATAATGAACTACCCGGCAATAACACGTCTAATAACCAGAACAATGCCAAACACGTCTAATAACCTTCTGTCAGACACTAACCACAATAACAATCCATCAGTCATTTCTTAACTAACATAACCTGCGCCGGCCCTTACCCACACCCGCACTGCCTCCTCCAGCTCAGTAAATTTAATGATATCACATATTTCATAAGGCGACTAAGTTCTCATCTTATGGGGAGCTTTCAAGGCCCAGCTTCGAGTGCAGCCAGGTGCAGATGTCGTTTATCTCTTGAGGGACAGTGTGGTGACCAAGCCTGCAATGCAAAATATTTATCGCCAAGAAAAC
This sequence comes from Limonium bicolor, assembly GCA_023374045.1. Lineage (NCBI taxonomy): Eukaryota > Viridiplantae > Streptophyta > Magnoliopsida > Caryophyllales > Plumbaginaceae > Limonium > Limonium bicolor. The sequence continues at coordinate 294,774,817 of CM041781.1, read as the reverse complement.
GATTGGTGATGCTGACCAAAGCACGCAGTCAGTGTACTATCATTAAGTAGAAAGAACTAATCTTACCCTCCGTAAGATTTGAAGGTGACATCACGAAATCCACTTGAAGTTAATTTCTGAGAAGACTTCTCCCCAAATTTGTATTTAACAACATCATCTCCTGAGAAAATGTATCACATTCGTATCCCTTGGTCAGACGAGGAAGACAGATACATTAGAGAAAATGGATACTTGAAAGTAAAATTCCTACTCAAATATTTCCTTCTAGTAAGTAAACAATACACAGATACAGTTTTTCTACCAGTTCCATGGCAAAGCAAAATGGGCAAGGATGATGCACGGTTAGCAGCTTCCTCAGCGGCTAATGCTTCACTCAAGCGACTGAGATCATAACAAGAAGTAGCTTCAGTAAAGTGGAAGCAAATAAGTAATCACTTTCCACAATTCTAACAATAAATCGAAGGGGTATCAAGAGAAGAGACAAACTCTGCACAAGGAAGCCAACCACTAAGACCCACAACTGCACTTAAATTTGCCTGAAGAGAGTTTCCATTCCCATATTTGCCTTTGATGTAGCACGTGGCCAAGTACAGAGCAGTCGCTGCACCCATGCTGAATCCTCCAACAGCAAGTTTGACTGGTATAGAATCAAAGGGCGAAAATCTTATTAAGAGGTGGGAGAATTGAGAAACAAGTTTCACAGAAACAGGGGCTCAGATATACTAGTCTTAATTAAAGTGCAGTTATCAAAAACATACTGTCAGCCGGTTCATTGGACAATAAATTTGCAACATGAGCTGCCGAAGCATCCATGCTCTCCACATCAGCTGGACCCTCTTCATTAAGGTCTCCTACATCAAACCCTGTTTAGACAAGAGTGAGCATCCAAAAGTAGGTTGCACTAAACTCTAGCTGCAAATATGAACTCTGGGATACCTCTACAGGAAAGCTTCACATTCATGATGATTATTTATTTAGACATGTCAATGTTATGCAGCAGTCTGGTTTCTCATACATTTGGCCAGAACAATAGTTATCGCCCAATAGCTCACACAGAAACATAGTTCAAAGAAACATCACAAGTTTATAAAGAACGCTCATGCTTACAAGCAGTAGATGGAAAGCCGCCAAATAAACTTATGGGTCGAGTAGGAGCTGTTGGGCAAATCCATTTGATCTGCATCCCAAAAGAGAGAGAAGTGAAAGCAGAAAAATATGATCAGGCACTCATGTTTGTGCTATACTACAGAAACCAATAGCTTAAAACTCACAGATAATAATACTTCTCATTCCTTACATTTGGAAGAGGAAGGGTCTCCAAGATTTGTGACCAACTGCCATAAGAAAACCATTACATTACCAAGCAGATAAAGCAGAAAAAGACTCATGTTAAAACAACAAAGATTTCCAACCAAAAAGCATCCAATAGGGTTGGTTTATGGTATCAAGTTGGATTGTCCAGCGTTTGTAAATTACACACTGAATGAAAGAAAGAACATCTGAACATGTCAATGACCAGTGATTTACCTTCCACCATTATCACCAAGACCGTGAAGCCATACAATAGTAGCCTGGTGTTTACCTTTGGGACGGACCACATAGGTACGTCCAAAGTCCAAAGCCCTCCTAGCACTACCTCCTGAAAACATGGCTACCGACTGATGGACGAAGTAATGGTAATGGAAAAGACAGCAAAGGGGCGAGCTAAATATGAGGAAAATAGACAACTCATCCTCAAATATAAAACACATAGAGCTTCAAGAGTATGATAAACCAATCCCTGTCTATAATCTAACAGCACATTTCCAGCTCCACATTGCCATCTTTCTTCAAAATGAAGAACCAATTACAAACCTTGGTATAGACATGACATTGTGACTCATAGATGTTCAACTTATCCAATGACTAAAAACCCAACAAATGCTGCCCAATCATCACCAGAATGATGCAAAAGCTAATGTTCGGCGGCCACCCTCTTTCCCGGTTTATAGTCACAGACAACCTTACAAGTTACATCGTAAGTCGCGGCATATTCATAGTTACACTAAACTCGAACAAGTTAACGCATCCAAACAGGTAATGGAGGAACTCACCAGAAGCCATTGCAGAGCCGCTTAGACTCATAAAAAGTCTTCCCCCGAAGAATAATCACCACCACCACACAACCTTGATTAAAGTCGAAAGCGATTTCGTATGAGATGAGATTTCAGCTCTGCAATTGACAGTCAAAGTTAGTGAAGAGAATGGAAGATAGAAATAAGATAGCGGAGAGTCAAACAAAGTATCAATTGAATTGAAATCCATGGATCCGAAGCAAAAATAAAACATTAAAATTCATGAAGATTTGAATAGGTGACCTAGATATCGCCAGAAAGAGAGCAGATTCTATTTCTCGTCAAACAAACCTCATTCTTATAGATATAAATAACAAATTTGGGGGAAAGGATGAAGGAGAAAAAGTGACAGGCTTAAGATCTTGAAATTCGCATCGGTGCATTACCTGTTCTGATTATTCCGCAGGGTCGCTTTCACCCGACAATCTATCTGGGTATTGATTGTGAAAACGGAGAGCGAAGATCTAAAGAATGTCCTCGCCTATGGCTTTAGATGATTTGTGCTACCACGTTCATCTGGATCACTCGATTTTTTTTCTTTTCTTTTAATTCTTTTCTTCTGTTTCACCGCTTAGAATATTGTTTTTCAAGCTCCATATGTTAAAAGTTGTCTTTCAATAATATATCAGTAAAATCAAAGCTGAACCACAAATTATCGAAGCGCAACCAGAACTCAAAACAGAATTGGTGGTTATAATGTTGTAGACGGGGGAGGGGATGTTTTTATAGTATTTATTTATTTACTATCTTTTTTTTCCTTTTGTAAGTCGCATATAAAATGCTTTAGAATATATATTATTTTGTTTCTGGCTAGATTTAATTTACTCATTTATGAACTAACTTGATCTACAAACTTACCCAAATAGGGAAACAGCTATCTAAGTCTAAATCCATTCTATTCTACTTTATTAAAATAATACTAATATCTTATTTAAAAAGTAACAAAGAATTGTAATATGTACATAGAGCTAATAAAATGAATTAGTTTAGATTTTTTTACATTATATAGATTTCAATAGGGTGGAGAATTTAAAGTTAAGCTGTGGATCGTGAGATTTTATACCCTCAACATAACCGTTTGCACTATAACACGGATGTCCCAATTAATTTTTAGAGCTAGACATAGTAACTATTGAAAATAACATAATGTATTTAGTCACTAATCTTTATTTACAACCTTAATGAGGTAAACTTTTTTTCCCTTGCAATTCCATACAAGAGAGACTGGGAAGAAATGATTGTGGCATCGGTTCTCCATGGATCAAGCTTTAATGAACCCCTACCCATAAGTCTTTAAAGTATTGATGATTGACTACAAATAATTTTCTAGGTAAAGCTAATTTCATACTAAGCATTGAGTTATTGCTATCAAAGTAAAGATGGATTTGTTTTATGCTCTTAAATTCTCTCAGCTCTCCTCATACTACTACTGACATAGATAACTACAGTCGTATCCCAAACTTCCATATACATATACAATACTACCAATAACAGCAAATTCCCCTCATACTCTGTCACCTCTTTTGTTGGACTTGATCTCGAAGATGATCAGGAGGAATCTGCAACACTTTGTCATCATTCATTATCACTTGCTTGCTAGTGTCCATCTACAACTCCCCAACATGCAACAAGAAGAAAAGATGATGCTTGCGCAGCAGAAGGTTGGAGAAAATGCAATGCTTCTAAATGTCGCCTGAATTTTTACCTTCATGGTACAGTCAGACACCAAGAGAGGATGTGACGCCTCACAAGAGCTGTTTTGGATTGAAATTATTGACATTTGAAGGATTGGATAAGTTACTCAAGTTGAGAGGATTGGAAATCACGCTCAACTTGCTTAATCTTCTGTGTGTTGAGGTCCGCTAAGAGACCTAGTGGGAATGTCAGCTGGTTGACTATGTGCAAGAATGTAGTTATAATGACAATTTCTTCTTAAACTAGCTCTCGAACATAATGCACATTAATATCAATGTGCTTCGTCCTTTGATGAGAAACTGGGTTTCTAGCTATATGGACAACAACTTGGCTGTTTCATATGATCGGTACTGGTGTGATATTTGAGCATCCAGTTCTGCAAGAAGGCGAGTGAACCAAGCAATCTTAGTGCAAACAGATCTCATAGACCAATATTTTGCTTCAGCTGAGGATAAGGACATTTTTTACTACTTTTTGAACTTCCATGAGACTAAACTTCCTCCAAAGAAAATGATGAATCCACTCACTAATCTTTTGGTGATATGACAACCTGCCTAGTCTGCGTCACATAAGGCTTCCAATGTATAATCATCGTTCTGCTTCAATATTATGTCGCAACACACAGTAGGTAGATAGACTTTCTTAAC
>CM041781.1:294546347-294769861 GCA_023374045.1 Limonium bicolor | reverse complement strand
CCATGAAGCTATAGATCGTGGTGTTTCCGTTCAACTTCTTAAACAAATGCGTATTTTGAATTAACCTATTTACAGAGAGGGGACTAATGAACCAAATGTTCCGTACATGACATGACATCAGATGGTTGTTACCAAAAGGCAAAGGAAAAAAGCTACATTCATCCATCCATTACAATTACATAAAACCGCCTGTCTTCCTTGGTCTAGTGTAATCTTCTGTACTGGGACAACGTCAATCTGAGAACCATAGAGAGAATATGACTATAGCATACAGAAGTGATCTTGTATTTCCAAATACGTGTGAATGTTGTTATTTATAGTAGTAAAGGATTAACCATCGACACCTGAATGAACTGATGGATTGATTTTGCAGTCCCTGATGATCTCTCCATTTCTATGCTCTCGTCAAGATCATTGACACACGTTAAAGATGTTATCGTCATAGTACTTAATATAAGTTGTATGGTAGTCCTCTTTCAAGGTAAACTACTGTCTCCATAATTTAGATGACCTCGGTGAACAGATGGTTTAAATGTGTGGCTACCTGATGATCTCTTTAATGAGCAGATAGTTTAATAGTGTGGCTACCTGATGATCTGTTTATATTGATGCATCTATCAAGGTCGTCATCACATGTTAGATGAACCCATTCTTTATCATCATCCAAGTACATTGTATGCATATTATTTGATCTTTTAAACTCTATCGCTTGGCAATCTCTTGTAGGCTTCCAAAGCCGATGCCTGGGTCAGTTGGATCTTCTCTCCAAATGCGGCCTTAACCTTGAGAGCTGGCCCCATCCTAGGCTCTTAATTCTTGAGGGAAGGAGGTCGAGGAATATCTGCACAAGTATGCTCGGCAATTGACATGATGCTCCCACATCTCTCTAAGAATACAGTTGATTCTTGATCTGACATTGGCAACTTCGGTTCACTTCTGGTTCTTTGAAGGATCCCGTAGGATCTTCAGCTGTCGAAGCAATCTCCACTGCTGTTGAAGGCGTTAGTATTACTCACAGTTTGAGATGTTATTGCTCCAGTTGAGGAGGAATTACGTGAAGCAGAGGTATGGCTTAAAGAAGTGGATTGGGAACCAGAACTGACGATTGCAAAAATAGTTAACACTTGTCATTTTTTTCCACCTGTTAATTATTTCTTTAATAGAATTGAGACTTCACATATATCCGAGCACAATTAAAAACGAGCTACATAACAGGAACTTTCCTGTAAGGACATACATCCCTTCTTCAGTTTGAACGAGAAATGGAAAACAACCTGAATTAATTCCAAGTAAAACATAAATTGAATACTGACTTAGCAAAGCTTCCTACTAATAGAAACAAACATCTCTCAAGAATAACTAGTATCGGAAACAGATTGCCAAGTGATGAACTAAAAAAGTTGTCATGAGCCATATCACAACAAATACCATCTACATCTACATTCGTACAATACCAATAATAATATAAGTCACCTCGGAATTAATATCGAGAGGCATCAGATGGGGGAGACACCACAAATCCATCAACCAAGAGAGGTAAACTCTTGGGGCACAAGGAGGTTTCCAACCAAAGGAGTCGTCACTTTCCATCAACCAGAGAGATAATCTCTCGGAGTCCAAGGAGGTTTCAAACTAAAGAAGAAGCCATCACTTCCCATCCGATTCTTGTTGTTAAATTGATGCAAATCAAAGAAATTAGTAGTTGAACTCCACCAAGGACAATCCTTGCAAGAAATAACTACATCTAAGCGGCTGGCAGGCACACAAAGAAAGGAGGCACACATCCCACCACTACCTTCACCTCTAGAGGAAGTGCCCACTTCACACCAATTGGAAAACCAAAAGCAAGAACAAGAAACAACACCAACAACGGACTCCTTACCCCGTAGAAATCAACTCAATGAAATCTCCTAGCACCAAATCGCAAAGCACTCAACCAGCAAATCCAAATGACTGAAGTTCTTGCTAAACGTAACATAGACTTCCATCTTCTTCACCAAGCAAAGAAGCTGCAAACTCAGTCCTGGTTTCTCAATACTGAATACAACTCTACGCTTCAAGTACCTTCCAAACCACAACCACCTGATTCAAAATGCTCGTGTTCACCACCCGAATGATGCTCAACCTTTTGCACGAGTCGTAGAGACAAATTGATGAACCCAGGCTAGGTGAGGTAGGAGATAAGCAACACATGCGCACACGAACCTAACACCTACGACCTTGATTCTTGCTATGAAGAATGGAACTGGAAATCGACAGCAGAAACGAGGGAAAGAGGAAGTGAGTGACACGAAGAACAAGCTCTAGCAAGACCTGCAGAGCAAATCACTCTGCTTGTGCATAAGTGAACAGGGGCTAAACCCCAAAAATTGCATCGTTTGGGAGCGCAATACACTGCTTGAAAAAACGCTTACATACACATCAGACGTTTTACGTAAGTGTGAAAGATACATTAGGTTTATGTACTCATATATGAATTTGATATACACATGTAAAAAAAAAAATCTGGAGCATTGAAAAGAGATATGAATTATATTTTGAAAGAAAAAATTTCTTCGCTTTGCATCTAGATATGATGTTGAAGAAATCATGTATATTTTTTACCTTAATAACACAAGAAAGTTTATTTTCGTTATACACAAGTTCACAAGTGATTTTCATTTTGGGATGAGATTATGAAACACTAATCTAGGATAGATTATATATGAAATATGCTCTAGTTTATTTATTTATCAATACAATTAAAAACAAGTGGAGAATCGGAGTGTGATTAGGGTTGTCAAAAATAGGTTTTGGGTCCGGTTAAGCACAATTCGAACCCAAACCGAAAGCATTTTTACCCAACCCAAACATGACTCGAAGTCGCTACGAGTTTAATTTCATCAACTTGAACCCACCCCAGGTAAAAAAGCCAAGTCACCCGAACCCATCACGCTAAAGCTCAGTAATACCCCCATCACGCATCGTGATATGAGTACTAATGTGAGTGGTTTATAAAGAATATATAATACAAGACCCGCAAATTTTTAAGCCCAAGTGGAGAAAAATGTTAAAGAGGATAGTTTTCAAGCGCGAATGGTATGAGAGCTAGGTTGTGGGACAGTTGCCGATACTTTTACAAATAATCTCATTGTGGACTCTAGTGATCTAGATATATCTTTATGTTTGAACCCCTAATAAAACTTGACTTGATCCAGATATATGTTTGTTTCATATTGGGAGTTTGGTGATCCACTTCTCATCACTATTGAACTTCTCTAACAATATTTTCTTATTCTGACGGTTAACATATTACAACTATTGAAAATTTACAACCTTTCACACCCTTCGGTGGTGTAACGCCCCTATTTAGCATATTTATAGCGGAAATAAAATACTAAAGGCGTACAGATCATCGGGTTCCAAACACCCGACACCATACCTCACCAATTACAACTTACAATCTACAAAAGCTACGGTCTGAACTCGAGAAAAACTTAACACAAACATAATAGAAATTAAACACATTAACACTCCACAAAACCTAGTCCCATCCCAAACGCTCATTCTCTTCGTGGCCACCTGTAAATCAGTTCGTACCTGCAAGATGAAACCAAGCAGCCCACCCCGAAAGGGGCGGGTCAGTTCCCTGGAATGGAACTGGTACGATCCTCCAAAAAAACTTATAACACAATTCTTAAATAAATAATAGCTTGAAAACAGTCACTTAAAACACTCAGAGGAACAGCATTTCACGATTCACCAAATCAAGATATCAAGATAAGAACAAAGTTAATAACTGAAAGATAAAGTTTATTGAACGAATCACATCATGTGTTAGTGAACATCCATTTCCTTAGTTAAACCCAATACCCGTTAGGAGTAGGACAACTCAGATAGTCACAAAGGACTAGGAATGATAAAATAGATCCATGAACTCATAACTCAAGAGTGGAATAAAACCCATTGGGAGAGATGGCCCCCACCGCCAGTCAGTGGTCACAAGGACGAGGTAAACAGACCTCCGCTGTCAGTTGTCCATATGGACGAGGTATAGCAGACCTCCACTGCCACCGACCCGTTCTCAGTCATCGGTGAAAAGTGTGTGCACCACTTAATAGAAATAATCCATACTCAATACCAAGAATAACACTTTCCCATATTCCCATTAGATCACTAACTACCCAGAGCAATACCAAAACACTCAGTCCTACAGAGTGCAGAAGTGTAAACCCTAAGCAGCCAATGTCTAACGGGGCACCCAATAGAAGGAACCAATACCCATGTACGTTTCATATTCAAGGCTCAGTTAGACACACAAGCTGAGTTAGTCACACAACCATTTCTTTTTTTTTTTGAATTCCTCTTAAGTCAGTTAGCGTTTCCAAAACATTCCACAAGACAATCAGCAAAAATATCGGAGTACGAGAAATGGTACCTGGTATGTGAAGAACAATAACTAACTCGAATAAGTGATTCCCCAATAGTAACCTATAATTAAAGTGTTCCAAGCGTCGATTAGTTAAGAGACTTATAAACTTAACAACCTTCTTCACTTACTGATTAATAGTTTCAGGTTTACTATTATTCTCTTACAAAGGTTTGGGCTTGACTTGATAACTAAATCCTTTGTTAGGCCCACCTCGTTTAGTTTTGGAATGATTTAGAATTTATTCCTGAGAGTGGCCCAAACTCTTTTTGAATTGTTTAAGTGGGCTTTTGGAGTTCATGGACTTGGGCTTAGTAGGTTAGCCCAAGACCGTGTTAAGTTTATGTTGTGTAATAAAACCCTTAAATTAATAGTGATTATTTAATCACTCACTGACTAAAACCTAAGGTTCAACATATATATATACCTACTTATTATAACTATCACAAGGATTATTATTTCCCTCAACTACTTTAATGTATTTATATACATGTATATTTATATATATATCTTATGTATTAAAATGTATCCATAACATTTTTAGGAAATTTTACTGTATTTATAATGTTCAATAACTTCTAGGCTTAACACCCCGACTTATGGTTTATAAAATAATGTGTTCCTTCATTTATTTATTATATATAAGTATACCCGTATTAGAATTTAACTAAAACGTTCCCCATGTAACTTACTATATTTAAACTATCTTATTACTTCAACCTTTTAACTTTATTCCAAGTATATTTCATAAAGTATTTCTTTTACCATATCTTAGGGTTCTAGCTCTTATAATGTTTAGTTATTATAAGTGGTAATTTCATTAGTTCCTTGAATTACTTTAAGTTACCTCTTAATTCCCTTTTATAAATGCGTAAAAATATATATTTATATTTATTCCTTAGTTTAACTAAAATATTAACTCCCATATAATATAGTAAATAAAATGTAGGATAATTAAATCCCTTAATTTATATAAGTTTCTACTTAAGTAAGTATATATACATATATGTAAATAATTTCACTCCTCTTAAAAGCTAATACAAAAACATTTATAAACTTACTGTTATAAAATGTTAATTTAGTTTCCTTTATTTTCCCCAGCTTAAAAGTAATTAACCAACCATACTTTAATTCTTGGTTACATTAAAAACCTTATATTATAGGTTATTCTTATGAAAAACTCATAAACACAATTTTTAAAACCTTTTACCATTTCCCAAAAATTCCCAAATTTAATATACAGTAACTACAACATTTTAGACGAATTATAAAATTTTAATTTCATAAAAATAACTTTTTAATTTAGCCAAATAATTCCAGAAAACCCGTAACTTGAAAAAATCATAACTTATGTTTAAAAACTCCAAAACCATAATAATTTACATCAAATAAACTAGATTAAATAAGGAATCTATGGTTAAAAGTTCAAGTCAAAATACCTTCGGGAAGGCCATAAATAAAATCAACAAGTTAGAGCTATTTACTACTGAATTTAATAAACTTATAACCATTCTTATTTAACCAGATCTAATCTCGACCGTCCAAAACTTTTAAAACGAAATCAACGGCCCCTGAACGCCGTGTTCTTCCCCGATTCCAGAAAACTAGTCGAGTACTAAATCTCAATTTCCTCCTAATTCACAGAACGAAATCGAATGATTCTTGTTTCTATAGTTTCGTAATCCAATTTCGGTTCTAATGATACGGTTTCCCCAATTATAATGCAGTATACATCAAGTTTCGAATTCAATTCGAACGTTAGGGTTTGTTTCGGGTACCAAATACAATTCGAATTCAATTCATACAAATTCTCCTAACCTAGCTCGTAATTGACTAAATTGGAACATGGTTAGATCGGAAACATGACTAACGAACAGCAATAACGGAGAAATTTGATCGGAGACTCACCGGATTGTGCGAATTGTGTGAATTCAAATTCGGAAAACTGGAAAAAACTCGAACTTTGAGCAGTTCGTGGTGCCAACTTTGAGGATCTATAACTAGCAGTACAAAACGAGTTAGACTATGGGTAAGGGCTCATTGGAAAGAACAGACGTAAATCTATGTATTGATAGCAAGAACTAAACCTAACTCGCACCATACAGAAAGATATTGAAGTCGCACAACACGAGTTTACCTCTCTGTTTCGGTATGATTTTATGTGCTGATGAAACCAAAACTTTAGACGTCTTACACTTCCAATCCGTTGAGAATTAGCTTAGACCATAAACACGAAAGTTTTAGAGGAATTAGAGCTCTTCAAAACGAGCTAAAGAACATGGAATTTGGATGAGTAACGAAGAAGTTATGGCTGATCGAATTTACCTATTTCGAAGAGAAATCTGGAATTGCAGTTCCAGTTTTTGCAGGGTGGCTACTTTGACTCAATTTTCCGGTTGATTCAGAATGAGTTAGGGTTTGTATGAGTTATAGTTGTTTAGAGGGAATGTAGGAGAAGACAACAAAGAAGACGACATTGAAAATATGAAGAGATGAAAAAAAAGATATAGCCGTCTAAAGTTAGGGTAAAGTATTGAATTCTGTTATCGAAATTCAGGGAATCCAGAATCGGTTAAGTCCTGGCGCCTGTGAGCTTGACACGTGGCAACTTTCAAATTTTTGATTCAAAACTTCAATCTAGCATAACTTTGGCTAGGATGATCCGTTTTTGACGTTCTTTTTATCGATCTTCATGGTTTTCCATAACCTATTTATTGATATAGGTTTCATGGCCTGGTTTGACCATTCTCAAAAAGTCAACTCTAGCAAGGCTTAATAAGCTTTAAGGTTTCTAGAATTTTATATTGACTTTTATGTTTCAAAACAATGTTACAAACACTCCTAAAATCTTTATAATATATTTGGAGTGTTTAGAAATTTTTCCAAGATTTATTGACTTATAAATCTTATTATTAAATTCATAATACTATATAATAATGTATAACAATTAGGGTTAAATAGGAGAAAACCCCTAAATAAATTTCACGACTCCATATAACAATTTAATATTCATAATTCCATGTAATAATTTAATTTTTAATAAAAGAAATCCCCTAAATTAATTTAAATTAATTAGGGGTATTTCAGGTGGGTGCCTTGTGTTGTGTGGAACCTTTTCATTCAGCCTTCGTGGTAGCCTCCTCGGGAACCGGCGGCATCGACCATGATTGCTTTGTTGGGATTCCTCCTGCACGCATGCAAAATATTCCTGTTTTCTAGATGACTTTTGCCCTTCTAGTGTGTTCGTTTCCTTTTCCTTTTCCCTCTTGGGTGGCTACATGCAAATGATTGCTAGTTCCTTATCTAGTATCTAGGTTTACTTGTTTTACTCTTTAGGGTTCTAGTGTCATTTCTATGACTGTCTTTATCTCGACTTTTCATTTGGCTGTCCATGCAAAAGATTCTTCTTCCTGTATAAGATCTATAGCCATGCTTTCTACTTCCACTTTTTAAGTTCTTGTATATAATTGCGCCCCTCCTCCTCTCCCCCCTCGCCCCTTACTCTACTCTCATCTATCATCTACTCCTTCACAATTTTCACTAGTAAAAATCAAATCTTTTGTTACAAGTTTCTGGTAACGACTTAACATCGTTATCATACTTATTATTAGTGTATTTGTTACCAAAGATAGTACTAAAGACTTAAAAAAATTGAGACTATAGTAACGATATAACCGTTACAAAATCATATTTTAGTAACAATATAACTTTTAACAACGAATAAAAGTCGTTACAATAATGAAATGATCTTTGGTTGTGCCATCTCGTGTAACGACATGTAACGACTTTTGTCATTACAATAAATTGAATTAGTAACGATTATGATTTCTGATAATGATTTTTTGTTGTTACCAAAAATCTATTTCTAGTAGTGTTTGCTTTCTTTTTGTTCGCTTTCACACCACCGTCAAACTTCATCTTTTGCATGCAGATCAAGGTCATAGTTTTGATGAAGTTGTTCATAAATACAGTGATATGGCTCTAACAGTAGCTGAGGAGGAGAGTATGGAAGTCGAAGATATGCTTGAATCCCCATCCTCCCTTCCTCTAGAGTGTTGCTTAATTGGCATGCTGTTTATGTCGCGTAGTGTTTATTTGAAGGGTATGGAGCGTACTTGGGTAAAGTATGGCAATCAGAAGAAGACCTTAAGGTTTGTAACTTAGGTTCTATGCTTTTTCTTTTGAATTTGGCAATGAAGAGAGACTGCATAACGTCTTAGGTAGGGGTCTATGAACTTTTGTCGGATTTCTCATGGTTCTTATGCAAGTTGATCGTTCAAAGGCACCCAAAGAGCATATTTTCCAGTGGACATCTTTTTGGGTAAGCATGCATGATGTCCCTTTTTAGCTTATGACAATGGATTTTGCTAAAAGGGTTGATGATCATATTAGGAGATATATACACTATCAAGATTAGGATCGTCGGTTCAGTGGAGGATATATGCATTTGAAGTTGTGGATAAACATTACCAAACCACTTCTTCGAGTAGTATCAATCTCTATTGGTAGTAGGAAAACAGTTCTTCCAATTACCTATGAGAGGCTACCAAGTTTATGTTTTCATTGTGGCTGTTTACCCACCACTCTTGTGATTGTGCTTCTCGGGTCGATTCTCCAACGGGTGAGATTCCATATGGGCTTTGGCTACGGGTAGGTGGTTTAAGCTCTAGTGGCTGACTTTGTTTTAACCCTCCGGGAATGGATTTAGGACAACAGGTAGAGGAATGTACTACAAATGTGGGCGAGGAAGGTGGAGATGTCGTAGGTAATGATGCGGAAATAGGCAATTTAGAAGGTGGGCCAAAGGCTGGTGAAGGGTATGACGATTTGGAGGAAGGTGAAATTCCACCAGAGCCGGTAGTCATTGTGTGAAGGGAGAAAATCTCCAGATCGATCACATATCGTAAAAGGAAAATGAATGTTGTTGTGTTTAATTCAACTTTGGAGGAGTTTTTGAAACATAATGATTTAGATGAAGCATCAATGTGGGGGCAAAAAATTCTTCTACAACAACTTCAGAGGCGACCCTGGGGGAGTCCCAGGGCCGCCTAGCAGGTCTTGGCGGCAACTATCGGGGCTTGGGTGATACCCGTGAAGTTCGCTGGATCCTGGAGCTTGTTGAGGAGCAGTCTCCTTTTGTTTTTCTTTCATAAACAAAACTGTCGCAATTTTGAGATACGACGTTTGGCGAATAGGATGGGCAACTACAACTTGGTTGCAGGTGATAGTATCAGGCGTAGTAGTGGTGTAAATCTTCTTTGGGATGCCTTGCTTGGCGTCTCGCTTCTGAGTTTTTCAGCTCATCATGTTGATTGTTTAATTATTGGTGTAAGGGGCATGCGGTGGCGAATTACAAGTATATATGGATGGCCGAGTAGTACTGAACGATGGCGCACATGGAGTTTGTCAGCTTCATGCGAGAACCATCTGAGTTTTAGGAAGGCCCATGGCTTGTTGGGGGTGATTTTAATGAGATTCTTTATAGCTCTGAGCAAAGAGGTTGTCATATCCACTCACGTCCAGGAATGCTAGCATTTCGAAGTTGTTTAACTGATTGTACACTTTTTGACTTGGGATATGTTGGTAACCGGTTTACATATACAAATAGACGTAGGGAACCATGGAACACAAAATGCTAGCTCGATAGATATGTCTGTAACAATGAATGGCTTCGCTTTACCCATGCTAAAAATTATCATTTGCGGTGGGGTAGGTCTGATCATAGGCCGACCAAGCTGATTTTGTACCCTCCAGTGCGTCGGGCAGCAAGCCATTCAATTTCGAAAACTATTGGGCATTTGAGGCCAAATGTCGTGAAATTTATAACCAAATCTGGATGGATGAATCTTTTTCTAATGGGGGTTACTTGTGTAAAGTTCCTATATTTGGATCCTGCCTCCGGTCTTGGGTCCTAGCTAAGCTAAAAGAGAAAGGCTTCAATTTCTAGGGTTAAGGCAGATCTTCATCGTGTAGCTACAGCACCACCCTATCGGAGGAGAACTTGTGGTTATGGTCACAATTGTCTAACCAACTTGATACTTTGTTGTATAAGCATGAGGTACATTGTTTTTTTTTTTTTTATATAATTAAGGCTTTCGCCATTTATTAGAATAAAATAAAAGAACCTGATATGACAAGTATCCGCATCACCGTAGATCATCATCCATCGATGACATAGTTCAAGGTCCCTCATATCCATTCATCCTCTATTTGTGCTCTTTTCTGATGACAAGTATCCGCATCACCGTAAATCATCATTCATGCACCTCAGCATAAGCCTTGTACCACCGATACTTGACCTTCTTGTGAGTATAATAACTCACTACCTATCGGTAAATTGGTCCTACCATCTTATCATCCACTGCTACGTGTCCCGTTCAAGCACTTCCATTCTATCAGTGCACTTGTTACTTGATTTTCCACCAAGACTTATTGTTGTGTTTTAACCATTCCTATGACTACTATTCTCCTTCTCCTAGCCTCATCCCTTATTGTGCTTTCTTTTCCTCGCGGGCCATGACCTCTACCATTTTGCATTCCTATTACTGTCATCTTCTTTATTTTCAATTTTCAATGTGTTGGTGTAGTAGACTTACCAGGTTAGATTTAGTCAGACCAGGATTCAGAACCTCACACCAAACTCTAGTAGCATATGCGAACATTCATCTGCTTCCGCTTCAATATTTAGGATTGCTCTTGTCGCACTTCTTGTAGGTATATTCTTTCTCCAACTATCACCTATAATATCTTGATCATCGCCAATGGTGTTTTCCTCAGCTTTTCCTTTTGTGGTGTTATTATCGCGACAGACCCCTCATTTTCTTAAATAATAACGTTCTCCTTTTCCATAACTGAATTTTCCACATCAGAATTATTATTTTTTTTCTATGATGTCGTTGTTTCTGTCATTTCCCAAGGTGTGGGAGTGTGCCCCTTGGGATTGTGCACGTCATATGTTATGTCCTTGTTACAACTCTCTGTTAATGCAACCCTTCAAGATTAGAAATAATTATTTCATTTACGGATGAGTCTATCCATTCACCGATAAGCCTATCATTAATATAGGTTATATCACCCATCGATTCGCATCCTTATTCTTCTTCCTAGCACGTGTTTAACACTTCATTTCTGGCATCATTATTACCACTTTTTCTCGGGACTGCACCTGACTGCTTGAAATACCCCTGAACATTCAACCGCATAAAATCATAACGCGTTTTATATTCGGACATAAAATAACGTACAAACAATTAAATCTAGTATATATACATGTCCGAACGCGTGACGACGTTACCTACTAAAAAGTCACGCACCTATATGTGTACGAGTATGAGAATACATATATGTAACGCTACGATATTACAACATTGTAAATAATAAATAATAACATCGCACGGGCACATATAATTAAAACGCGACAAAATAAGAGGGGCGTATATATATAACGTAACAAAATTAAGTGATTGCGTATCTAACTAATAACGCAATATATTATATAGTCTCACGTATATATAATTAAGCATGTGTATGCTTAAAAAAAAAAGAGGAGCAACGCTCGAACCCCTATCTCTCGTATACCTTCTAAACACTTTAACCGGATGAGCTGTGCTCGAACTCAGTAGCAAACTGCACTTCTCGACACTTAAGGAAATAACACATCATTAACCACTAACTTAACTATTAAAGGAACAGCATACACCATCGGCTTTCTCTTTTTCTTCACCAGCGAACTGCTCAAAATTCGAACAGGCAACACAAGTGCACCAGCACTTCTTCTTGTCTTTCCTTGATCAGTACAGCACTAATGTGCTCAACTCATTCACGTGACCACCTCCACCCACTCCTATCAGTCCAAGCTCCTTCCCGCCCATTTTATCCAACATCACGAGCAACAACAATTCATCGGGCAGCAAGTCTTTACTATTTCTCGGAGACTCCAATTCAAACTCCAACACTCCACTTCCACTGCATGCTGCTGCCAACAGCCCAAGTCGGGCGCATCATGCTCCAATGCCGATTTCCAATGCCAGAAAGATAGACAAGAGGGCAGCCACCCACCTGAAAGTTTGAGCCCACCGAATTTTCACAAGACGTCCATTGGAAACTACCACCATTAGTACTTATTCAGTTTTCTGTGTCGGTCCCTTTTGCCTCTGCCACCTGAGTAATGCTCCTGATCAGTCACTCCCCACTGCACGCTTATATGCCCACGTTGGGCAGGTCTAGAGCTTTCTCCCCTTCTCTGTTTCCTGGTTCACGTGAGAAGGTAAGCCAAGCTTCGAGGCTGTGCTCCTGCTGCTCCTGACCTCTTCTTTCCCCCCGATCAAACCCACCCCCTGAATCATTCTGGTTTTGAAGCTTCTGTTCAAAAAAAAAAAATTCTGATTCATGGCTTCTAAATCCTCCCCCATTGTCATGCAGCTACTCCTCTGGATATCTCTTCTATTCATGCACCAAGACTTAGCCAGAAACACCTGCAAGTAAATTGTTGAACATCAGTCAAGGCATGAAGGGCCGGCAAACTCCTTGAGGAAAATCTGCACAAACTGCCCTGAAACGCGTTCCAAGGTGAGAACCCCTAAATCCATGCGCATGTCCAAGAATCTGTAACACTTCTAGGAATAGTTCAACAACTAATGAGGGTTCTTTCTGGTGGGAAAGATCTGTCAACAAGCCACGCACTTCTGTGTAAAACAGCCCAGGGAAAACTAAGGGAATCACCTCTTAACTCAAGGTAAAAACTTACCGAGACTTCCTGAATGTTCCCCTTGTACTAACTTGAAAAAAATAATAATATTCTGTGCAAGGCCTGATCTGTGACTTCTTGGCAACTAGGGTCGAGAGTTATGTAAGAACCCCAGGGAAAACAGCTCCGGAGCCCAAGGTTGTACCACTCAACCCATGTTTGATTCAGGTCTTAAACTGTACTGATATAAGTGCAACTGATATTCTGAATGCATTGTCACACTCCTGAAATATTGAGCTGAAGTTAAAACCTGATCAAACACTTAACTAATGGGGTAAACAATTCAAAAAAAAAATATAGAGATAAACCGAAAATCAAATGGGTGAACAACGGAAGAGATAGAAGTGGTGATACCAGCTCCTTGCATTCCAGATTTTCAGTTTCTCCTGAGAACATGAGTTCTGCATAATTTTGTTACAGAGGGGTTAGAAGGGGTTGCGTGTGTTTCTAATGGACCTAAAACCTTACTAACACACTGAGGCCAGACTATGGATATATAGGGAGAAGTTAAGAAACAGGTTAGTAATGAAACAATAAGTCAACAGAAAACAAAACTATAATAGATCATGTCACAGTTTTGTCCAGATTTGAGCTTCTGTGTAAGAGGTTCTTAGAGAGCTTGGCTAGGTGACCAGGAGTCTGATGTTGCAATTAAAACTTAACAATTACATAGTTAAATAACCATGGAGTTGGGGCCAGTTGGGGGGGGGGGGGGGGGGGGGACTAAACTAAGTCAAATAATAGACAATAAGGAACAGAAAAGAAAGGAAATCAGTTTCGGTGTTGTCTCAGTTTTATCAGTAGTTTTGTCTGGTTGCCTTAGATCTGTTTTGAAGATTTAAAACTATACTAGGACCTTTAACTGAGTAGCTAGACAATAGAGGTGAAGTAGAGAAACCAGAATTATGGACCTATAGAAAACAACAAAGTGGAATTATCAGGTGTGAGGTTTCTGTTTCAGCTTCACAGTTTCTGTTTCTGTAAGAAACGTGCAGAGAGATTGCCTATATGGTTTTGGGGTCTGTGTCGAAGTTAAAAGCTGGTAATACACTTAACTAGGTGGGCTATCAAGTTGAGGAAAATTTAAGAGCAGATCCAGGAATAAACAGAGAGATAGAAGAAGGTAAATCAGTTTTAGTGTTTCAATTCTGTTTTTCAGTGTATGGAGTTTGCTGTTTCAGTATAGGGTGGTTTTGTAACATTGACAAAGTTGCTTGAGGTTTATGTCTTGATAAAACACTCTCTCACGTGAGTAAATAAGTTGGGGAGAAAACTGAAAGTCAAATTCGTGATCAAATGGAAAAAAAAGAGGCAAAGAAGTTATCAGATTCACATCTCATGGTTTCAGTTTATTTTAGTTCTGGGTACGGACTTTTCAGGAATGTTATCCATGTGGATCTGGCCTGTTATGGGTTCAAAAATCTCGACTAAGCACTAATTAAGGGGATAAAGCAATTTAGGAGGAGTTAGAGTCAGGATATATTAAGAACAGGAAGAAACACCATAGGAAAGAACTGTAACAGAATCAGAGAAAAGGATTAAGGTATAACAGTTTTTATCTTCTTTTTCTGCGGGCATCAGTTTTATATAAAGAGACTTCCAGTAGAACTATCAGTGTAATCTAGGGTGGTTTTTTTTTTAGTTTACAAACGCTTAACTAAGTGGCCAAACGACTTGGGAGAATTGACAGTAAAACCCATGAACCAAAAAGGTAAGAAATAGAAAAAATGGATAGCAGTTCAGGTTTCTGATTTTTTTCGGTTTCTGCCTGAAAACTCATGCTTCCTGTATACCTTGTTACAGTTAGCTTAAGAGTGTTGTGTTGGTTAAATGATAGAGCCAAGTCAGTACCGATACATTGTTTCAGTTGGTATACCCATTTGAAAGTCTAGAGGACAGTTTAGCAACTAAAAGAGGAATGAAGAGAAATACAAAAAAAATTCTAGTTTTCAGATTCTGTGTGAGGAGTTCTTTTTTTTTTTCAGAGGAGTGGTCCGTTGTTATGGGTCTGTTGTGAGCTAGAAACCTTGCTAAACACCCGTAACCAATTAAGCAAGTGCTTTGGGATGGAATTGAGAGACAGATTGATAACAACAGGAAAGAAACAGAAGTAACTACAGAAGAATGCAAGAGTTGGGTATCAGTTTCTGAAAATCTGGTGTTTTCTGTATATCAACCTCTCAGGAGTATAGCAAAGGTTGTGTGGGTTCTTCTGGGGATAGATCATATTAAGCAACTAGCTAGCAACTGAATAACTTGGGGAAAAGAAAGAAAACTGAAGGACCAAATCAGTAATGAAAAGAACAACAAAGAGGAGAAGTTATCGGTTTTATAGTTTCAGTTTCTGGGGTTTTCTTGACTCAGTTTGGACACATCTCAATGGCTATGTCTAATGTCATGGGTCTACCTTAGATGCTAGGGACTGGAGTAAACACTTAGTTAACTTAGTAAAAGGGTGGTGAGATGAAATGAAAAACAATTCGTGAGCTGACAGAAGAAATAAAAGAAAAGACAGTAGGATGTAATATTTCAGTATATGTTTTGTTTCTGAAGATTTTCCTCTGTGTAACCCCATCACAGAGGGCTTACAGGGTTGCATTGAATGGTAAATGAATCTAGAACATATCTAATACACTTAAGTAAGTCATAGACATTTTGGGGAAAGGTTAGAAGTCAGTTTAATTAATTAAAAGAAAGATGAAGAGGTGATGCCCAGATTTTTGTCTTCAGTTTTTCAGAATCTGGTTGTCTTTGTATAACCGTAATACAGTTGGTATAAGAGTGTTGAATTGGTCTGGAAATTAACTTAGAACCTTGCTAATACATCTACCTAAGAGTTTAAACACTTTGGAAAAAATTAGAAATCAATTTAATGCATTAAAAGAGAAGTTGGAATGGAAGTATGCACAGATTTGATGTTTCAGTTTTCTGAAACTTGTGTCTCTGTGTGATCGATTTCCAGAGGTGTTAAAAGTGTGGTGTTGGTTTAATAATGAACCCAAATCATTGCTAATACATTTAGCTAAGTTGGTAAAACACTTTGAGAGAGTTAGACATCAGTTTGGTACATTAAAGGTGAAGTGGATAAAGGTATACACAGGAATTTGTGTTTCAGATTCTGTAACTTTTGGCTTCTGTATAACAAGTTTTCAGAGGTGTTTAAAAGGTTGTATTGTTTTGGTAATGGGTTTAAAAACATTGCTAACACACTTAGGTAGGAGGAATACACTTGAGGAAAATGTTTTTTTTTTTAAAAAGCCAGTTTTGGTAACTTAAACATGGAGTTGAGTGAAGTTATTTACAAGTTTGGTATTTTCGGTTTCTGCAATGTTGGTCTCTGTATAAATGGGTTTCAAGAGGGTTGTAAATGTTGTAGTGGTATAAAGATGAGCCTAAAACCTTGTTAAGACACCTAAATAAGTTGCCACACATTTTGGGGAGTTAACAATAAGCTTCGGTAATTGAAAATGAAGGCTAGGAGAAGAGATGTACAAATTGGGAGTTGTCGGTTTTGTTGTGTAGGTTCTATAAAGTAAATTATAGCATGGGTAGATGAAAAATAAGCTTAATAATGGACCTCAAATGATGCTGAGGTACTAGACTACGTTGATATAATTCTAGAGAGGTTAGAAGTTAATTATAATAAGTTAAATGAGTAAATGCGTAGAGTTGTAAACCTGGAAAAAATTATGGGTAAGTACTTGTGTGAATATTCAAGATTAAGTAAACAAAAGAAATAAGGAATTTTATGAACGTTAATGCACGACCACATAAAAGCTAATACGCTCACGTTACGAATTTAGGGAACGTGGCGAGCGGTCGTGCGGGAGAATTCTAGCACGGGGGAGATAACTTCTACAGTCTCGAGGTATGGACATGTGTGGTTCGTATGTTGCCGTGTTATACGGCTTGTGTGCTGTGTGCCTTGTTTGACTATGACCACAAGACTAATGCATGAAAACGGATGTTTGTTTTACCGTGCTTATTTGTCTGTTGTGAGCTTGTGTAAAGCATGTGAATGGATTGCTTATTTTCCTTGCTTACCCGCTTGCTATTATTGTGCATATTGCTTGCGCGCACACAGTAGTGTAGTCCCTTCTCGTTGATGAAACCTTGAGATGAAACACAACGAACTTCGTAACAAAACAAAGGAACTACATAAAGGGAAAAATCCTCTTAACTATAGAGGACCTCTAAAGACACCCACTATGGTGTCGAACTATCAATGATAATGATAAGCCAATACCCGTTGAAAAGGAATAGGGAGAAGGGCCCTTTATATCCGGGGTAGAGACCAAAACATTAAAAGGCATAGGGAGACGGACCCTTTGTATCCGGGGCAGAGGCCAGTAACATTGAAAAAGGAATAGGGAGACGGACCCTTTGTATCCGGGGCAGAGGCCAGTAATATTGAAAAAGGAATAGGGAGACGGACCCTTTGTATCCGGGGTGGAGACCTGTAACATTAGAAGGAATAGGGAGACGGACCCTTTATATCCGGGGTAGAGACCAGAACATTAAAAGGCATAGGGAGACGGACCCTTTGTATCCGGGCAGAGGCTAGTAACATTGAAAAGGAATAGGGAGACGGACCCTTGGTATCCGGGGCAGTGGCTAGTAACATTTAGAAACAACAGAGAGAGGGAGCTATCTGGGAACGGAGGATTGGCTATGGACGAGACGCTCTCCAAATTGTGTGATAAGAGAACTCACAAATAATCATTTAAGAACCAAGGAAAGAATGGCACCTACAGAGTAAGGTCACGGGATCTAAACTACATTCCCAGACCTGGTGGCAAGAGAAAAGAAAGAAAATACCCATTATGAGAACAAAGAAAAGAAATGAAACCACACAACGTTCGAATGATCCTATAGTGAGGGTCATGGGTATAACATACCTGTGCACACGCTTTATATCTATGTGATTGTTGTTGCTATACCAGCAGCTTGTTGTGTTGGTTGCGTGTTTGATGTTGCTATGATGCTAGTATGCTATGCTTGGTCGTTGTTGCTAATGATTGCTACCTTTAAGTGTGTATAATATCACGATGTATTGTGGTGTGCTTTACTGTTTATTATAGAATGTAACTTGGAATTAATGATATTCGACCAAGTAGTCGTGTAGCCCGGCAACATACAGGCTACACATATTCATACTCAACATCGTTTTGCTGAGTCCTTTATTTTTTACAGGTATGGATCTGGACGATGACGGAGAGTAGGTAGGGTGACTACCATGGGGGTAGTCCGTCTGGGCAAGACCTTTAAGTAGTATGTTTTCTTATGTATGGTTGTGACTATGTACACACAACCCGGGACGTGCGTTTCGGATTGTGTTGTTTAATTAAGAACTTATGATGTAGACACTCGGTACTTGGTTTGTATTTCCTGTTGGTGCTTGGATTTGTTAAGGTTTTAATTCCAATCATTCAGACCGTAGCTTGTTGTTGATGGTGTTGTTGTGTCAACCACGTGGGTGGTTGGCGTCTGTGACACCCGGATGGATGTGAATCCGCTGCTTGGACTTATTGTAATATTGTTTGGAGCACTGTTCAGACTACTAGTTGGTTATTCGGGGGTGTTACACTGCTGGTTTGATCATTATGTTTTTCCATCTCAACTTTTGACGATTGAGCATCCGTCTTTTGGCATTCCTCCTGCTACCTTGCGTCACCTGAATGATGCTACCCTTTTCCACGTCGATTGTTTTACTATCCGCCGGTGCACTAACTTCCACCAGGCTGACCGGAAAAGTCTGGCCCTCAACTTCTACCATGACCTTCTAATTTATGAATTGTAAGGTGGACGTCTCAATTTGGATTCAGATCTCCACATTTTCGATAGCCTTTGTGTCGTCATCTTCTACCCTAATGACATCTCCAACTAGGGTCATACCCCTTACGACAATCCACGTTTTTCTCTTTTCCACATGGTCAACTATTTTCCACCTACTGAGGTGAATTCCATGAATTTCACCTCTGCTTTGCTGGGCTGGAATTACAATTTCGGATGCTTCTACAAGAGAATTGAAGACCATCATAAATTTTCTTCTAGAGAGAGCTAAAATTCTGCTATGTTAGGTCAGAAACCAAGCAAAAAATTCACCTCCTTTGCGTTATTATCCCCTTTTAAGGTTACCACTACACATTTAGCCAAGTTTGCCTTCATCTCGATGTCAGGTCGGATTATGATTGACAGTCTAGATACAGTACTGCCTTTGGCCTTGAAATACCCCAAACCTAGATATGGTTTTTAGGTGATAAACTAAGGTATAAGAAGGCTAAATAATGCCTAGAAACTTTGGGGAACAATTATACCAAAGAAAACACAAGGAAACACCATAAGAGCAATTTAAGCAAAATGTGCTCTAAGCTTGGAGTAACTTGGGTTAGCACCCAAATATTATTCTTAGGACCTTAGTAACATCCTAATGGTCATATTAAATCAATTACCAAAGAAAACCAAACTCAAAAACAAGTTAAAAACAAATTGTGCTTTAAGACTCTTAAAGCACATTTTTGAAAAATTGTCTTGGAAAGGGGTTTTTAGTGGCTAAATGCCCATGATTACTCCTTAATCAACTTGTGTACTACTTAGTATCACATTAGGAAGTCTAAATCAATGGGAAATCAAAAATTTCACAAATAAGTGCACAGTTTATGAATAGTGCTCAAATAATGCTATTTACATTAAGTCAACATAAGTAAATAATTTGTCAACAAAGACCAAAAATGACCCATTAGTAAGAGGGGGGCCGGTTTTTAAGGTGGTGAGCCAAGTTTGTAAAATAAGAGGGAAAAAGTACATGTTACTATTTGCTTTAAGAAACAAAATATCTCTTATTACTTACCTCTCTCCTCCTTTCTTCATTCTTCATCTTCTTCACCGATTTTTGCTGCTCCTCTCTTCTTCTTTTACGTGAAGAACAACCCCCATGCTAGCTCCATCTTGCTTTGACCATGGCTCACTCATTTTAGCTCCAAAATAAAAACAAAGTATATATTCCTCTTAGTTAGCTCAAGCTCTTTCTTTCCATCTTTCCAAAACTTCAAAAACTTCATTTTGGTTCCAAGACAAACCGCCATTAGAGGAGGAAATACAAGCTTGAGGAGTCCATTAGCTTCTCCATTCTCTTAAGGTAAAGAATATGTAAGAAAATCTAGGTTTCCATCACCTTTCTTCATTACCGGAAAATCACACTCATGGGGCTTCATTTTTATGCCTTGTTCTAGCTTGTTTTCTATTCTCCAAGGGCTAGAGGAGGTCCTTCTTGATTCATATCCGAGCTTGTCTTGAGAATCCAAGGTAAAACATTCAATTCAATACCTTAAAACACATTTTTAACCTAGGTTTATTCCTTAAGGTTAGTGTATTGTTTAGCACTCATTGGAGTCATTGGATATTGAATAGAAAATTGGCAAGGAGAATTTGATTGGTGACCGAGATTGAGCAAGAAAAACCTAAGGAGGAAAGTGTGTGGAGCTTGTAAAGAGCAAGGTAAATGTTTTACCTTGAGGTGTTTTAATGCATTAAGGGATGGGATTTGGATAGGTGATAAGTTTAGCTTAGAGTTCATAATGGGAAAGAGATATAAAACTTAGGAGAAAGAACATTATTATATTGAGAACTTGTGACTAAGGAGCAAATGGGAAATGAGATAGTTAAACAATGTTGAGGTGAATTACAAGAGCATTATATTTCAATGGGAGCCTTGTTGTGTGTATTTGCAGGTCAAAGCCTAATATGTGTGGAAATTCAGTGGTTAAGCTTATTGTCATTTAAGGGCCTAAGTGCCAAGCATTTTATGTTATTGCACTATATGATGATGTGGTGTAGTTTTAGTGTAAATTGAGTGTTAAGAATGTGTGGAAAGAATTTGGGTGATAAAGATTGTTTAATGGTGAAAACCTAAATGCTTGGGTGTAGTAATATGCCAGGGAAGCCATGTCAAAATTTGGTGAAGAAACATGATGTTTAAGATATTCTAAGGAGATTTTATGACTAAGGAAGTACTAGGAATTTTAGGAGTTGTTTTGATGAAACAGAATGAGTTTAAGATGTTCTAGTGAATTAGGATGACTTAGGTATACCTAGGAGGAACTAGGGGTTACAATGGTGAATTTTAGGCACAAGACCATAATAAAAGAAGTTAGGAAACTTGTGCAAGTTTGATGGGAATAAGGTGTAAAACTTTGAAATGGTTTAGGTGAGAACTAGAGTATAGGATCTAAGGAAGCTTTGGTAAATGGAATAAGGGTGGAAAGTGGTGTATATGGTGTGATCAAGTTCTTAAGGAGGGAGCATTTGGTTAGTGGGAATTCTAGGTGAATTGCATGTTAGAGATGTAGGAAAATATGTGCTAAGTGTTGAGAGTTTTGTAAGAATTGAGTAAATGTTTAAGAAGATCTTTGGAGGTTGGTTCAATGAGTTTGGTGGATGATTTAAGGTGGGTTTAAGTGCCTAAATGGTGCTAGGACACATGGGGGAACTTGTGGAAAAGTTTGGGAGCATTTAGACAATTTTTGGGAAGGTTCTGCACTGGACCGACCCTGCCTGGGTCGGTCGGACCTTGTTAACCCACCAGAAATGTTTCTGGAACGGACCGACCCAGGGGTTGGGTCGGTCGGGCAAAATTTAACGAAGAAAAATGTTTATGGAATGGACCGACCCAGAGGGCTTTGGGTCGGTCGGTCTGGCCTTGGGTCGGTCGGGTGATTTTCAAAAGACGGAAAAGTTACTGGAACGGACCGACCCAGGGGTTGGGTCGGTCGACCCTTAAGACTTAAAAAAAAAAAGGAATTTTAAGGATGTTAAATGGTATTAATGGTACACCATTAAGAGGGCAATGATGATTAGAAACATAAATACCTAGGGGTTTAAGTAAGGTAAAGACTTTAATGTTTAAGGTTATGTTTGTAAGATTAAGTACAAAACTTAAGAGGTGTTAGGTGGGGATCATTAAGGGTTAAGTAAGTTAAGTACATTAAGAAATGAGTAAGTAATTAATAATCTAAGTTGGATGGATATTTTAGGATTTGAAAGTTTGGAACCCGAGGAGAGTTAAACAACGGGGACAATCGACGGTGAACGGTACAGTCTTTCTTGTGACCTGTTTGTTAACGAGGTGTCCCTCGGCTTGTGTGCTATTTGTTTATGCGTGCCGACTAAACAAGATAAAGCATGCAACCGGATTTATTGTACTTGGTGTGTGTGTGTTGATGTACACTAACACATGAGACTTGAGGTAGTTACTAACAAGGTTTAGTACAAATTGGATTAAGATGAGGTGTTATATTGTTTAACAGTTGGTTAATACCCGAGAAGGTTTAACTAACACTTGATTTATAAGATTTTCACTAACTGGAACTTAAGGGGGGTGTGAGGAATCCGGGACTGACTCCAGTCATGCATGTTAAGGAAAAAGGGGGTCGGTATCTGAATCAGATCCGACTTCCGCTTAAGGACTTGTCTTCGGACTTGTTGCCTAGGGTCGAATGTCGGCTCAGCTACATTGGATTTCCAGTCCAAGGTAGGAGGCATTAAGATGGTGCGGTAGGATCACCTAAATCCTAAGATTAAGCTAAGTTGTTTATTCAACCAATAGAGTTGACAGCTCATTGGCTAGGGTTACTTTTGACCCGACAAAAATAAACATTGAGGTAAGATACAACCACTTCTAACTAAAGAACGGTTTGTATTTTGAGGTTAAGTTAAGGACTAAGATTGAGGTAAGTTAAGATGGACTAAGGTTAAGTGGAATTGAAACTTGAGGAGTTTATTGATTAACTCACTTACTGAGGGAACGCATCTAAGTCGTTCATTGTGTGTGAACTATACTTGTTCATTGTGGATTGTTGTTTTATTGCACTTCATGTTATGATTGTGTATCTAATCAACTTTCATGCTATCGACAATTAGTCGTCGTAGCCCCGTTAGCTTGGGGGTCATGAGAGGGCGTACCAGCATTCTTGCTGACCCCCTTTGGGGGCTGTTTTTATTTTGCAGGTAAGCATCCCATTAGGAGTCACCCTGAGAGTGGGGGTGGTTCGACTTAGGATGGGTTTATTTATTTTGAGCACGGGTTGCGCTTGTGCACCCGTCTGTTTATATTTAAACTGATGAAAGTTTATGTTATCACTTGAGATACTTGAAACTCGGTTGGTGGGCATTTTGGTCGGTATGTATAATTTGGATAAGCATTGTAAATTGGTAAAGTTCGGTATGTTCTATTGATCAGACCG
Source organism: Limonium bicolor (assembly GCA_023374045.1). Taxonomy (NCBI): domain Eukaryota; kingdom Viridiplantae; phylum Streptophyta; class Magnoliopsida; order Caryophyllales; family Plumbaginaceae; genus Limonium; species Limonium bicolor. The sequence continues at coordinate 294,746,466 of CM041781.1, read as the reverse complement.
TGGCAAGGTCGCGGTGTTTGTTATTTCCGTTGTGACGTTTATGATTAAGTTATTAAGTTTTGCGATAACCACGATTGGATTTGGACGGGGTGTTACAAAAAGTGGTATCAGAGCGTAGTTACGCTCTGATCAAGAAATACCGGACATAAGTAACCACCGAGTTAGGATATGAGTTAAGATATATGTAATGGGTTAAGGGTGTGAGAAGTTAGAGTGAGTAGAGTCAGATGACCACTATTAAGTGTGGGTCGTCTTTGCCGTCTACGGACGTTATAAATTCGTTAACCAAAACAGTGGTGGATACGCATCTAATGTGAGTTGTGATTGTTCAGATGACAGGACGTCCTAGAGGAGGCCGAGGCCGTGGCCGAGGTGATGATGCTTCAGAGATACCGGGAGGGCAGACGATCGCAGAGATCGTGGCTGCCGCATTAGGGCATATGGGCTATCAGCCTGGTGTGGGTGCACCACCTCCACCGCCACAGCCCCGGGAACCGAATTGGGTGAAGAGTCTGGCTGACCTTCGACCCGCACACTTTAAGGGGGAGACTGATCCCGCCAAGCTTGAGGCGTACATCTCCGAGCTGGAGACCGCCTTCGAGACCCTTGATGTCCCTGTTGGGATCAAGGTGCGTCTGGCTGCATTCTACCTGAAAGGGGCAGCAGGTGATTGGTGGAAGCTGGTGAGGGCCGAGCATGTGGCCAACCCAGAGTTCGGCTGGGAACAGTATACAACTCTTCTGTGAGCCAAATACTATCCCGCCCATGTCTAGACGAAGAAGCCCCTACAGTTGGATGCGCTAAAGCACACAGACAAGATGACGGTGGACGAGTATTACTCAGAGTTCACCGCATTGCTTCGTCTTCTGCCGGGTCTTGGATACTCAGACCAGATTCTGGTGGACCGCTTCTATGGCGGGCTTAGCCATCGACTCTGCTACGGCATGGGGTCGACGAGCTATACTACCTTGCAGGTAATAAGAACGATTAAGATATGATTAAGTGAGTAAGATTTAGATTGTGAGAAATAAGAGAAACTAATACTTTGGGAAGTAGGAGTGCTATCATGCCGCTGCTAAGGTTGAGATAACCGTCCATCTAAGGGACGAGGACAATGCTAAGAGGAAGAGTGCCGGGAAGAGAACGGAGAACCAAGGGCATGGTGGGTACAAGAAACAGAAGTACCAGCCTCAAGCCCAGAAGAATCGGAACCAAAAAGGGAAGGAAGGAACGGAGAAGGCTACTGAAGAGCCACTGAAATTGACTTATGCATATGCTGCAAAGCCCCTGCGCTCTAAGGCGCCAAAGGGTAAGGAGACACACTTAAGTAAAATGAGAATTGTTAAGTAACTATTTAGATACAAGTACTGATATCTAATGTAATCAGGATCTGAGACTGGTAAGGGAGCCGGTGGTGGCTACCAGCGACGCTACATCTGTCAGTGGTGTCACAAGGACCACCCCGGGCTCGATTGCAAGGGGAACAAGGTGGAGTGCAACTATTGTGGGGTATACGGGCACCGGGCATACGAGTGCTTCCGGAACCCCGAGAGTAGAGCTTACAGGCCCGAGATGAAGGGCAAGGGCAAGACCGATCAGGGAACTGGTTCTGACGGTCGGAAGGGGGCGCACCAAGCTGCAAACAAGAACCCAAGAGTGGTCCAGAAGTCAGGACCCACACTACACATGGTACCGCTATAAACCATTTAGTAATAAAATTGTCTGCTTACCGCATTTCATGCATGCTTGGTGAATAATTGAGTTAGGTGAGAATAAGAAGAGATTAGAACTTAAGTAAGACATAACCTATTACCACCTTAGGAAACTTCAACATTTGCTATCCAATGCCTTCAACACCTAACCCGGAAGACATCGACATCAAAACCCGAGACTTTCCAACCGAACAATGTCAGGTTATCCGCCCAGGTATGATTTTATTAAGGGGATACCTGACACCCGAGGCACAAATAGCCATCATCAGAAGATGCAATCAGTAAGGAGTGGAACCAGGAGGTTTTTATACACCGGAATACCCAGGAGGAGCAAGGATGAAGTTAAAGATGATGAGCTTAGGAAAGATTGGAATCCGTATGCCAAGACTTACCAGATCACGAGAACACAAGATGGAGTCTCACAACCGGGGATACCCGAAGAGTTCCATCCGGTAATTACACAAGTCGTGGAGATCGCTCAGCAGTTGGAAGCTGACCCGATTCCAAACATACGAGCGTACATTTACATTTTTAACTTCTACGAGAAAGATGGGCGACTCGGATTACATCAGGATAAGGACGAGACGGCGAAGTCTCTCGAAAGAGGGATACCCGTAGTGTCTTGGTCCATTGGAGATGATGCAGAACTTTTATACGGCGAGCAGAAGCGTGCGGACCGTGCAAATTAGTTAGTACTTAAGTCTGGAGATGTATTAGTTATGGGAGGAGAATCGAGGATGTTATACCATGGGATTAAGAGAATTAAGATGAATACAGCACCGTCAACAGTGATTAATGCGACGCACATGAAACCAGGACGGTTGAACCTAACCTTTAGACAATATTAGCCATGTAATGTTTTAGTATGAGATAAGGAATGAGATGTAAGAAAGAAGCACATGATGTAAACTGGATGGCTATTAATAAAAATAACAGTGTTGTTCATATCAATTGTTACGACTCTCGTTATACCATCATTACTCATGAAAGCTTATGAATACAATTAGGTTATGGACTCGGTACGGAAGGTGCGCTAAGCATACTTACAGAGGCACAGGCCGGCGCAAGCGGTACTATCCTCACCGGCACCTTTACGATTAATGGGACTGAGGCATCAGTTCTCTTTGACTCAGGGGCCTCGCATACCTTTATCTCGGCATCTTTTGCGAGAAGGTTGGGGCTAGACGCTGATGAGCTACCCGACTTCACGGTTACGCTCCCGTCTAAGGAGAAGGTTCGTTGCACTCGCTACTACCGAGGAGCCATCGTCAGAATTAAGGGGGAAGAATTTCCAGTCAGTTTTATTGAGTTCAAAGAGTTGGGATTTGATGTTATTTTCGGGATGAATTGGTTGGAGCAGCACAAGGGACGTATCCTCTGCGCCGAGCATCGACTGCTGCTCAGGAGTCCGTCTGGGGTAACAATATCATACCGCCAGAGGCCTAGAGAGCCTTCGACTAAGATCATCACCGCTATGGCAATGTACAAGGAGTTGAGGAGGAAGGAAGAAGTATACCTCTGCTATGTCCAGGACATAGAGAGAGACCCCGAGTTCGACCCCGACTTACCGGTAGTGTCGGAGTTCCCCGATCTCATTCCACGGAACTGCCCGGCATGCCACCCACTCGGGAGGTAGAGTTCACCATCGAGCTGCTACCTGGTACCGGACCGATAGCCAAGGCACCATACCGCATGGCTCCGGCAGAAATGAAAGAGCTGAAGGATTAGCTGAAAGACTTGTTAGACAAAGGGTTCATTAGACCCAGTGTATCACCATGGGGAGCGCCAGTTCTCTTCGTGAAGAAGAAGGATGGTAGTCTCCGCCTCTGCATCGACTGCAGAGAGTTGAATGCAGTGACTGTAAAGAATAAGTATCCACTACCCCGCATTGATGATCTGTTCGATCAGTTGAAAGGGGCATCAGTGTTTTCCAAGATTGATCTCAGATCGGGGTATCATCAGATAGCCATTAAGGAGGGAGATATTGAGAAGACGGCATTCCGAACACGATACGGCCACTATGAGTTTACAGTGATGCCGTTCGGTTTGTCGAACGCACCGGCGAAGTTTATGGATCTGATGAACCGCTTGTTCCGGGAGCAGCTGGACAAGTCGGTTGTGGTATTCATCGACGACATTCTGATATATTCGAAATCAAGGGCTGAGCATGAGGGACATCTGAGGAGGGTATTGTAGGTACTGAGGGAGAACCAGCTATATGCTAAGTTCTCCAAGTGTGAGTTTTGGCTTGACCAGGTCTCTTTCTTGGGTCATGTCATCTCAGATGCTGGGATCTCTGTAGATCCAGCAAAGATTGATGTCGTGCGTACCTGGCCGAGACCGAAGACAGTTACCGACGTTCGGAGCTTTCTTGGCTTGGCAGGTTACTACCGGAGGTTTGTTAGAGATTTCAGCAAGGTCGCAAAGCCAATGACCAGTCTGATGAAGAAAGATGCACTGTTCGTACGGACGGCTGACTGTGAGAGTTCATTCCAGAGTTTGAAGGACTCACTGACCACTGCACCGGTTCTGACCATCCCAGACGGTACAGAGGGCTTTGAGGTTTACTGTGATGCATCCGACAGAGGGCTGGGTGATAAGTGCAAAACATATAGACTTTTAGGGTTTAAATACCTTATGAATTGCAATATCTGAAACGCATGTTTCCCACTTATTATGCGTTTTTTCCTAAGATTTATGTTTTGATATGAACTAATGCATTTTATATGTTCAATGTAGGAAAAAGCCATGTAATTAAGTAGATTTACTCATGAGGATTCCAACGCAACAAAATGGGATTAAATCGGAGCTGAAACGAATATTTTAGAGGCAAATGAATTCTCGTCCGAACCAGTGTCCGATGAGCTGGTCCGGACGCACACACGTGGAACAAGCTCCGCTTACCGTTGACATGTCCGAACCAGCCTGGTTCGGACGCTGGTTCAAACACAACGAATTTTACAGCATACAGGGCACCATCGACATGGTGTGAAAAGATAAATTATTTTATCTTTTCACACACCGACATACACTATCTTTTTACCCCACTTTCACTATAAATAAACCTATAACCCTCCATTAATACATATCTCATTCCACCCCCAAACTAATGTCATTTTTCCTCCACAAAATCACCATTTCCACTCCAAAAATCATACATCTCACCTACATAATGTCCACATAAATCCACACATCACCTCATCCCATTAAACATTCCATTTCCATACTGTTGTTCTGTCCAACCTCTGTCCAAAATATTAGCAGTCAAAATAGAGGAGCTGAATTAATTATCTTTCCCAGATGATTTCTTTTACTCTTTATTCTGTCTTTTTAATTATGTTGGGCTAAGAGGATTTACTCCGGGTGAAGGTGTAATTATAGTTTGTTTAATTATGTAATCTATATTTTTACCGTTTAATTAAATACAGTTTGTTACGATTAAAGCTTATCTCTCGCCTTTTTAATAAATTTCATGAATTTATTAAAATGCTTTACAAAGTCTATTTGATCAGATCAGTGATAAATAGACAGGTTAATTAATCGATAAATCTGTGGAAAACTTATTTTGATAAAAATAAGTTAGTAATTTTAGATGCAAAATATAATTCCTCGCATTTAATCCGCTTACATGTGTTCTGCTCAAATCTAGATTAGATCGAGCATTTTCTGGTAAACGAGTCTTTCGAGTCTATGATTTAGTCTATAAGATAATAACAGGAATTTTGCCAAACTATTATAATTAACCGGTAGAGATAGCATAATTAATCAGATTATATAAACCTGAACCCGGAGTCCCGTTTAATTTATCTTCTACTCAGTTAATTTTATCTGCTGTTTTACTTTACAAAACAAGTTAATCAATTCCCCCCCTTTTTGTGACAAGCTTAGGTACTATATTATTTCGCTATAAGTCCCACGGTTTGACCCCGGCCGCTTCTGTCTTACTACTACTACTGCGACCGGGTTTTGTTTGCAGCCCGACGGATATTTGAGTTATTAATTTCTTTCTCAATTGTTTAAAATACACCAGTTACAACCACTCTCATTTTCCTGTCTGCAAAATGGCGCCGCTGCCGGGGACTTGATTTATTCTAGTCCCTAAGCCCCGGATAATTCACTTGCTATATTAATATTTTGTTTATACTATTTAGTTTGTTGTTTATTTTATTTCTACTAATTTCTGTCATTTAATTATTCCAGCAATTTAAATATCGTATTAATTACAGTTATTTATTTTCGAGTCATTTACTTTACTGTCATTTATTTACCAAGTCATTTAAATTTCCTGTCATTTACTTTCCAGTTATTTAAGTTTCCATTGTCCTTTAAATTTCAGTCATTTAATTTCAGTCATTTAAATTCTCTGTCATTTAAATTTATGTCATTTAAATTCTAGTACTTTATTTAATTATCATTTCAATTCCAGTTCTTTAATTACTGTCATTTAAATTCCCTTGTCATTTAAATTCCAGCAATTTAAATTCTGCCCTTTTCTTTATTTTTTTTAATTTTATTATTTACTTAAACTGCATTTATTTTTATTTCTTTTATGTTTATTTATTTTCGGTTTATTTTCTCTTGTTAAAAAAAGTAGTTCTTTATTTTATTCTATTGAATTGTTTCTTTTTAGCTGTTTAAATTCCCCCTCCATATTTCTTCCTATTTCTATTTATTCTATCACATCACAAGTTTCTTTTTCTGTTTTGAGTAGTGAACGCCTATTACCAGGTCACACAGCCTTCCGTCAGTATTAACAATCATACGGTTTGCTACATCCCTGAGATCGAGAGAACCTTTCTGCGCACTTTGAGGCAGAAACGATCTCAACAAAACATAACCACCACGGTGATAGAATCTAACCAGGAAGCAGATATGACATCTACACCAGCTACAGTTCGTAACATCAACATGCCGTCTAACCAAGGTCAACAGCCCGCCATCATCCTTCCCCACCTCACCCCATCCGAATACGATGAGTGGCAAAAGCTGAAGCCATATCATCATCCGATGTGTAAAGGAGTTAGGCATGTTTGATGGCTCTAGTCCTGACGAAGCTCTGTTGCATGCACCAAGTTTCTGCAGCATGCCAACAGTCTAACCACGACCGACGTAGTACTCCAGTACGCAAGACTGTCCTTGTTCCCTCACAGCCTGACGGGAAATGCATAAATGGTACCATAGCCTTACAACCAGTACCATTGGTACTTGGGATGAAATGGCCACCAAGTTCTACGACAAATTCCTGCCCCCAAGCCGAACGTTGGAAATGATAGCTGAGATCTACAATTTCAAGCAGCCAGGGTCAGAAAACATCTCTGAAATTTGGGACCGTTTCAAAGGACTATTGCTGACATGTCCTCACCATGGTCTCACGAAAGAACAATTATCTCAATTGTTCTACAAAGGCTTAATCAATCAATGCAAAACGATGGTACTGTCTTCCTTAGGTGCTGATATTTTGAAAAAGCCAGGAGAACAGTTTCTGAATGGCATAGAGTCCCTCTGTGAAGAAATCAGAGACTGGGCCACAGGTGGATCAAGAGGAGGCACACCAGGTTTATACCACGTAGGAGAAAGTGACAATAAATTTGACCAGCTGATGAAAAGCCATGAGCAACTCATGGAGAGAAATGCGCAGCAGGCAACAAAAGTAAGCACCCTGCAGAAAGTAGTTGAGCAGATGACCATGAATTCCTACCCCCAACAAGCAAAGTCGATGATTTCTCGATCATCTACAACCCCTCCAGGCTATGCTCCGCTATCCCTATCATCTCCTGATGTTTCTTAGACGCAATGCGGCGGGCCACACGACTACGAGCAATGTCTCGAGTTACAAGAGTTGAAGGCAGCCGAGGAAGAAAATTATGTGGGTAATAATCAAGGTTTCCGACAACCTTGGCAGCAGAATGTTCATCCTAATCTCCGATACGGTAATACCAATAACATCCAGAATCCACGTACACTCCAGCCTTCCCAAAACTACAGGCCACAATCAAACTACCACGGAGGCCAGAGGCAATTTCAACAACCTCCATACGGTGAACTTGCATCTTCTAGCCGACCACCTCAACCTCAATCTAATCCAGAGTCTGAGATGGGTCAGATACAAGAGATGTTTAGAGCGATGATGAACAAATCTCGAGACACTCAGGAGGAAATCTCAACTCTCAGGAAGGATCAAAAGGCGTTACAATCTCAGATTCAACAACTCCTTACCCAACAAAGGCCATCTGGCCAACTTCCCTCACAAACCAATCCAAATCCACGTGAACATGCAAAAGCAAATCACATAGATGAAGGAGATGACAGCAACACATTTCAAGGAACCACAGAGGTAAATGCTGTCACATTACGAAGTGGAAGGAAACTGAATACAGAAACGAGCAACGAAGATCGCGTAGAGGATGACATAACTCCTCCACCACCACCTTCGTCTGAGACACAGGCTCCTATCCTTCCTACTCCCTCTCCTCCGTCTCGAATTACTATTGATGTTCCTTCTTCTTCTCGTAAAAATACGGAGCTTCCATTTCCTAATAGGATGAAGAAGAAGCATCTTGACGAACAATTTGCAAAATTTCTGAGTATTTTAAAGAAACTGACACTAGACATTCCTTTAATTGATGCCCTGCAGGAGATGCCCAACTATGCGAAATTTCTAAAGGATCTCCTGACAAAGAGAAAGAAGAAGACCGATAAGGAGACTGTCCATCTCACAGAGGAGTGCTCTGCTGCCCTCCTTCGAGATATCAAGCCTATCGCCCTCCGATGGAGCGACTTGACAGAGAAATTAAGAAACCAATCCCTTCTGTCGAGCAACCACCCGAACTTGAGCTTAAAGAGTTACCTCCGAACCTTAAATACACCTTCTTAGCAGCTAATAAAAATTTGCCAGTTATTGCATCATCTTCTTTAACTACAGGGCAAGAAGACAAGCTACTTAAGGTTCTACGAAAACACAAAACAGCAATCGGGTGGACTATTGCTGACATAAAAGGAATTGACCCCTCTTACTGCACACACCACATCTATATGGAGGACAACTACAAGTCTATCAGGCAGCCCCGGCGTCGGCTTAACCCGAATCTGAAGGAGGTAGTTAAGAAGGAAGTTCTGAAACTCCTGGACGCATACATCATTTATCCTATCTCCGACAGTCCATGGGTAAGTCCTGTACAGGTTATCCCAAAGAAGGGAGGCATCGAAGAGGTAGTAAATGACAAAGGAGAGGCTGTTCCTCAAAGAAAAGTTACTGGGTGGCGCATGTGCATAGATTATAGGCGTTTGAACTCTGCAACCAGGAAGGATCACTTCCCTCTTCCTTTTATCGATCAGATGCTAGAAAGATTGGCAGGACAGGAGTATTATTGCTTCTTAGATGGTTTTTCGGGGTACTTCCAGATTCCTATTACGCCAGAGGACTAAGACAAGACAATTTTCACTTGTCCTTATGGTACCTTTGCGTATAGAAGAATGCCCTTTGGACTGTGCAATGCTCCTTCCACCTTTCAGCGTTGTATGCGGGCGATCTTCGCAGACTTTATCGAGCAAAGCATTGAGGTATTCATGGATGATTTTTCTGTCTATGGATCTAGTTTTGATGTTTATTTGGCGCAGCTTGATCTAATTCTTGGCCGATGTGAGGAGACAAATCTGGTTCTCAACTGGGAGAAGTGTCACTTCATGGTCAAGGATGGGCTTGTCCTCGGTCACATAATATCTGCTAAGGGGATTGAGGTAGATCAAGCCAAGGTGGAGGTAATAGAGAAATTGCCAAAACTAACTTGTGTGAAAGAAGTAAGAGCTTTCTTAGGGCATGCAGGATTTTATAGACGGTTTATTCAGGATTTTTCTAAAATTGCAAAACCATTAACTGATTTGCTTCTGAAAGAGGCCCCATTTGTTGTTTCTGATGATTGCGTATCTGCTTTTGATTTAATTAAACAAAAATTGGTAGCTGCTCCCATTGTTGTTTCACCTGACTGGTCATTACCCTTTGAGATTATGTGTGATGCCAGTGATTTTGCAGTAGGGGCAGCTCTATGCCAAAGAAAAGAGAAGATTCTACGAGTTATTGCTTATGCGAGCAAAACTCTGGATAATGCCCAAAGAAACTACACAACCACCGAGAAAGAGCTCCTGGCAGTGGTATTCTCCTTAGATAAATTCAGATCATATTTATGGGGAAGTAAAGTGATTATTCACACTGACCATTCTGCTCTTAAATATTTGTTTACTAAGAAAGAGGCCAAACCACACTTACTTCGTTGGATTCTCTTGTTACAGGAATTTGACATTGAAGTAAGGGATAAAAGTGGTAAATTAAATGTTGTGGCTGACCATCTGTCTCGGTTGGTAGTTCCTGATGATGGTGTACCAATTCATGAATTTTTTCTGGATGAGACTGTTTTTGTTTTGAATACGGTGCACGAACCTTGGTTTGCTGACCTAGCCAATTATCTTGTTTCTGGGGTTATACCTCGTGATTTTTCCTATGCTCAAAAGAAGAAATTTTTATCTGACGCTAAGCATTATATCTGGGAAGACCCTTTTCTCTTTCGAGTTTGTGCAGATAGTATAATTCGTAGGTGTCTCCCAGATGATGAAGTACCCAGTGTTCTAGAGTTTTGTCATTCAAGGGAAGTTGGCGGTAATCATGGATCTCATAGGACGGCAGCCAAAGTTTTGGAATCCGGATTTTATTGGCCCACACTACATAAAGATTGCCAAGCCTTTGTGGCCAGTTGCGATAGTTGTCAACGCATGGGAAATACTTCTAGGCGACATGAGATGCCCCTTCAAAGCATTTTAGAGGTCGAACTTTTTGACTGCTGGGGAATGGATTTCATGGGACCATTCCCCTCTTCGCAAGGATTCCAATATATTCTGGTGGCAGTGGACTACGTATCCAAGTGGGTTGAAGCAATTCCTTGCCAACATGCTGATTCAAAGACGGTGGTTAAATTCTTAAAGAAGCATGTCTTTATCCGCTTTGGAGTCCCTAGAGCCATTATAAATGATGGAGGCACACACTTCTGCAATCAGAGCATTGATACATTGATGGCTAAGTATGGGGTACACCACAAATTGGCCCTTGCTGTACCATCACCAGACGAATGGGCAAGCAGAAGTGTCCAATAGGGAGTTAAAATGGATACTCCAAAAGACGGTGCACTCCTCCAGAAAAGATTGGGCGTTAAAACTGGATGATGCTCTTTGGGCCTATCGCACAGCATATAAAACCCCCATTGGTATGTCACCTTTTAAATTGGTTTATGGAAAGGCATGTCATCTCCCTGTGGAGCTTGAGCACAAGGCTTATTGGGCTATCAAGGCCTTAAATTTTGATATGTCTGCTGCGGGTGAGAAAAGAAAGTTGTAACTCTCTGAGTTAGAAGAGCTGAGGGATCAAGCTTACGACAATGCTAAAATTTATAAGGAACGAACCAAGAAGTTCCATGACAAGCTGATCCTCAAGAGAGACTTGGTTCTCCTCTATAATTCAAGATTGAAGCTTTTCCCTGGGAAGCTCAAATCTCATTGGGCAGGTCCTTTCTGGATTGTTGGTGTGACCTCATATGGTGCCTTTGAACTACAAAACAAGAAGGGCGAAACTTTCAAAGTTAATGGGCCCGTCTAAAGAGGTATACTTGTCCTACTGATATTTCAACTGACTTGTTTAGAATTTCTCTTGTTCAGGAACAGCATGACACTTTTACTCCTGTTTCGAAACCGGCACTATCTAAGAAGAAATCTCTCCCGTGGAGAGTTCAACATAAACTCAAGCAGCTACGCAGCTTGACTATAGGATGTTGTGGGATCCCAACCCACAACTCCTCACAAACAGAAAGAAATTATGGGCATCTAGCTAAGGACATTAAAAAAGAGCAGCTAACTGGGAGGCAACCCAGTGTTTATCAGGTATTTTAATATTATTTTAAATTAAATATTTTAATTTTATTATTTTTAATTTTTAAGAATTAATCTATCTTATTTTCATAAGTTAGTGTATAAATAAATAAAAAAATATATATTGGCCTGTCCGAACCAGCCGGTTCGGACTCTGGTTCGGACGACGATTTCCGAACTAAAAGCCGTCCGAATCGGTCTGTCTTCAATTCTCCCAAATACAAATCGACGGACGAACAGCCCCAAATCGCCCCCTCCTCTTTTGCTCTAGATTCTTCATTTCTCCACCAAATCAAGCAAGGTTGGTACCGAAATCTTCGTTTTTCAATTCTCTACATTTCTATAGCAAGAAATCCACAAAACATCAACCACCCAAGGAGAAATCGACTGAATTTCGAACTAGGGTTGACGATTTCGCAAATTTGAATCGTTCTTGCGTTTTTGTCATCAATTTCTTCGTCTACAATCATCCTATACTCCCACAAGGTAAATTCTACACTTGTTATACTCAATTTTGGTGTTTTTGATTGAATTCCAAATTGAGGTTTAATAGTTACGAAAATATTGTTGTTATATTTCCGTTTTTCGGTTGTATAATGCATTGTTGTTGTAACTATGAGGTTTTATTGTACATGTTGTGAGTGGATTTGTTTGATAACGGTATTGCATTACCTTGTATTGATTGAATTTAGTTGTGGAGAATTGAATATTTTTAGGGGAGATTCTGTCGAAATTTTGGTAGAATTTGTGGATATTTATTATTTATGTTTGAATTTCATACTATTTTTCTACCTGCTTTCTTTGTTGCTAATTGTGTTAAGCAGGATGTTGAGAAAATTAACTGGACGTTCAAAGAAGAGTAAAACCACTGCTACTAGTTCCAGTCAGGCACCCCACCGGTTTTATATCTCAACAGCAGCAGACTGGTTCAATCTGGAGTGCGAAATTGAACCTGAACGATCGGTCGCACCAGAGCTACAGCGCCAGCTTGGGTTACCCGAGCTTCTGGAGGCGCATGGATGGGTGAAGCTACTAGACATGGGTGGTGTATTCTACCCACGTGAGGTACGGGTTTTCTATGCGAATTCCCGTATCCAAGAAGGCACCGCTCCACGGTCCAAGGGAGGGACATCATTATTCGAGTAGAGGACATTGCGACTTACCTAGGGATCCCTTACCCTGCTCCTCCTATGGATGAGGATGATGATCTGGTGCAACTTCATAATGAGTTTCAGAATGCCGCGGACCGACATTACAGTGAGCTTTACTTCAGGCACCGCGCAGACGAAGAGGGGATGACCAGTCTAAGCAGGTCATCCCAGCTGATCTTCTACAGGACCCTCGCGAGCGAGTCCTGTTCGCGCTTCTGGTGGCCAATGTCGCCCACGACACACTTCTGACCTCAACCAGACCGACTGCTATCTTCCAGGCGGTCGTGAACTCTTCTTTTGCTGGAGCTTCTGCACTCCTTATCTACCCCACTTTTACAGCAGCATCTGCGCTACATCATCGAGCACAAGGACCGTCACAGGCTTGGATTCCCTGTTATGATCTGCCACTTCCTCAGGGCAGGGAGTGATCTTGCTGAGGAGGGTCGTTCCACTTCTAGGTCACCCATTGACATGGGCACCATGAAGAGGATGAGATTTGACTATGATGGACGGCATGGATTAAGAGGCGGGTCCGCGTACTCAGAAGCGGCAGAGAGATGTTGGAGAGGGACCGTCAGAGCCAGTCCCTACTTCCACTACAGCAGAGGAGCAGCAGTATGCGGCATTCCCAGCACCCAGGAGCGGGTATGTGACCTGGGATGAGTTCGAGCGCAGACAGCAGCAGATGGAGCAGTCGTTCCAAGCTGAGATCAACCTCCTTCGGGAGCAGGCACGACGATCGCAGGATAATTATGAGACTCTGCTCCATGACTTCCAGCAGTGGCAGGCTTACTACCCACCACCTGAGTGATTCTATGACAGTTATTTTCTCTCTTTTGTTTTTCCATTCCTGCTTTGTTATTTATTTACTGTATTGCTAACATTTGACAGTTTTCTGTTTATTTGGTTTTTTCAGTTTACGCACTATCTTTATTATTAATAGCATCTTTTCCTTTTAAATGTTTCAATAAGACATTCCTTGCAAAGTTGAGCACTTGCATAACGCAAGTGTGAGGAACGTTTCCCCCGACAAAAGCTTAAGTGTGAGGAAGGGCTACTTTCTCAAATCCAAGGATATAAGGGGAGTTGTTTGTTTTAATTTTTGCACAATTTAAATTATGTTAAGTTCGTTTTACTCCTCTTACTTGATTTATCTCTATTGCAATACATGACCGCTATCCTCCATGAGTATGACACATTTTGAAACGTCTTCTTACTTGAAAATTTTTAACTGAACAATTGAGGACATTGTTCCTCTTAAGTGTGAGGAAGTAGAGACCTTTCCCTGAAAATGTGCCAGCTGATCTAATACATATAGACATTAGATTTACGGGTGAAAATATTTTGTAGAAAAATCAAGCATGGTAAGCAACTTTAAGATTAGTTTTGCTCATAATTGTTAGCTTTCATGGTTTCATTATAAAAATTATTTTGTGTGCAAGCTAATTATAAAGTCTGAACTGGTTTAACTCGGTACCTTTGGAATGAAATGAAAGTTTGGAATGGAAGAATAAGGCAAGGTACTCCTCTGATCTAATATTTTTGTTTAAACTGAAACGGGCCTCTTCCATTCGGTTATTAAGTCCTTGGGGTGCTTCATCACCCATTTACCTAAGATCATTTGATCTGGGATAAAAGACCCAAAACTGCTACAAGAATGGAGAGAAAAGTCTGTAGGGTTTAAAATAAATTTGCAAACAGTGCTATTAAAGTTTGTTAAGAAAAAAAAGAGCTTAAACTTATTTAGATCATGAGTATGTGGTGTTGAAAGGTACTGCGGAATAAGGCAATACTTCACACCCCTTGTCATTTCTGGGTATTTAAGGAAAGAAATGGTGGAAAGATCCCGAGTTAATCTGTGTTCATTCTTGATGATTTAACTTCTCCAAATTTTTGGTTTGAAGAGCTTGTTTCCACTAAAAAGAAAGGAACATACAGTTATGAGCAAAGGTTAATCTTAGGATTGTTATTATGTTTAATTCCCTTCTACGTTTGTTTTTACCCAAAGATTTAATTCTATGGAATTCCTCAGGAGCTTAATTCTGTATTTTGCTTGAGGACAAGCAAAAGCTAAGTGTGAGGAAGTTTGATAAGTGCAAAACATATAGACTTTTAGGGTTTAAATACCTTATGAATTGCAATATCTGAAACATGTTTCCCACTTATTATGCGTTTTTTCCTAAGATTTATGTTTTGATATGAACTAATGCATTTTATATGTTCAATGTAGGAAAAATCCATGTAATTAAGTAGATTTACTCATGAGGATTCCAACACAACAAACGGGGATTAAATCGGAGCTGAAACGAATATTTTAGAGGCAAATGAATTCTCGTCCGGACCAGTGTCCGGATGAGCTGGTCCGGACGCACACACGTGGAGCAAGCTCCGCACCGTCGACATGTCCGAACCAGCCTGGTCCGGACGCTGGTTCGGACACAACGTTTTACAGCATACAGGGCATCGACATGGTGTGAAAAGATAAATTATTTTATCTTTTCACACACCGACATACTATCTTTTACCCCATTTTCACTATAAATATATAACCCTCCATTAATACATATCTCATTCCACCCCCAAACTAATGCCATTTTTCCTCCACAAAATCACCATTTCCACTCCAAAAATCATACATCTCACCTACATAATGTCCACATAAAATCCACACATCACCTCATCCCATAAAACATTCCATTTCCATACCGTTGTTCTGTCCAACCTCTGTCCAAAATATTAGCAGTCAAAATAGTGGAGCTGAATTAATTATCTTTCCCAGATGATTTCTTTTACTTTTATTCTGTCTTTTTAATTATGTTGGGCTAAGAGGATTTACTCCGGGTGAAGGTGTAATTATAGTTTGTTTAATTATGTAATCTATATTTTTACCGGTTTAATTAAATACAGTTTGTTACGATTAAAGCTTATCTCTCGCCTTTTTAATAAATTTCATGAATTTATTAAAATGCTTTACAAAGTCTATTTTGATCAGATCAGTGATAAATAGACAGGTTAATTAATCGATAAATCTGTGGAAAACTTATTTTGAAAATAAGTTAGTAATTTCAGATGCAAAATATAATTCCTCACTTAATCCGTTTACATGTGTTTTGCTCAAATCTAGATTAGATCGAGCATTTTCTGGTAAACGAGTCTTTCGAGTCTATGATTTAGTCTTTAAGATAATAACAGGAATTTTGCCAAACTATTATAATTAACCGGTAGAGATAGCATAATTAATCAGATTATATAAACCTGAACCCGGAGTCCCGTTTAATTTATCTTCTACTCAGTTAATTTTATCTGCTGTTTTACTTTACAAAAACAAGTTAATCAATTCCCCCCTTTTTGTGACAAAGCTTAGGTACTATATTATTTCGTATAAGTCCCACGGTTTGACCCCGGCCGCTTCTGTCTACTATACTACTGCGACGGGTTTTGTTTGCAGCCCGACGGATATTTGAGTTATTAATTTCTTTCTCAATTGTTTAAAATACACCAATTCCAACCACTCTCATTTTCCTGTCTGCACTGGGTTGCGTGCTCATGCAACATGGCAAGGTGGTGGCATATGCCTCACGCTAGTTGAAGAAACATGAGGAGGACTACCCCACACATGATTTAGAGCTGGGAGCCATAGTCTTCTCTTTGAAGATATGGCGCCACTACTTATACGGGGTTAGTGTGACGATCTGCACCAATCACAAGAGCTTGAAATATATATTTACTCAGAAGGAGTTGAATCTTAGACAGAGGAGATGGTTGGAGTTTCTCAAGGACTATGACATTGACCTCCAATACAAAGAAGGGAAGGCCAATGTTGTAGCAGACGCCCTGAGCCGTCGAGCACACTCACTCCATTCGCTAGTTTCTTTCTCCAGCTTGGTTGATGAGGTGCGAGAGGCTCAGAGGACAGATGAGTATATGAGGGAGGTCAGACAGAAGCTGACAAATGGTACCTTTGAGAGTCAGAAATATGACTTCAGACTTCATGACGATGATCTGATCAGACTTAAGGACCGGTTATGCATACCACGGGGCAATACGGATCTGAAAGACCGTATACTTAGAGAATCACACTGTTCTTCAGTTTCCATCCATCCGGGAGCCTCTAAGATGTATAAAGACATGAAGAGATACTTCTGGTGGTCGGGAATAAAGGCAGATGTTACCGAGTTTGTCTTAAGGTGTCTCACATGCCAGAAGGTGAAATTTGAGCACCGACGACCGGGCGGGTCGATGCCAGTTCTGGAGTGGAAGTTCCATGATATCTCCATGGACTTCGTAGTTGGACTCCCACCTGCTAGGGGAGGTCTCAACATGATATGGGTGGTGGTGGATCGCCTTACCAAAGTAGCCCGATTCATACCCATGAAGGATACGTGGAAGGTAACAAAATTAGCTGAGTTATTTGAGAAGGAAATCATCAGACATCACGGGATACCGAAGACTATAGTGTCAGATAGAGATACCAGATTCCTTTCGAGGTACTAGAGAGCTACTAGGGAAGCGTTGGGTACAGAACTGAAGTTGAGTACCGCGTTTCATCCTCAGACAGATGGTCAGACTGAGCGTACGATTCAGACACTCGAGGACATGTTGAGAGCATGTGTCTTAGACTTCCAGGGCAGTTGGATTGACAAGTTGCATCTGATCGAGTTTTCATACAACAACAGTTATCACGCTTCGATCAAGATGGCACCTTTTCAAGCGTTGTACGGTAGACCATGTCGTACACTGCTCTGCTGGGATGAGTCGAGTGAGACGGTCATTATAGGACCAGAATACTTAGAGCAAGTTCTGGCTGAAGTTCAGCAAATCAGGGAGAACATGAAAGCTGCTCAAGATAGGCAGAAGTCATATGCTGATGTTCGACGACGAGACCTAGAGTTCGCAGTGGGCGACCGGGTATTTCTGCGGGTATCACCGATGAAGGGTGTATTTAGATTTGGGCAGAAGGGCAAGTTGAGCCCTAACTTTGTTGGTCCTTATGAGATTACGGAGCGGGTGGGCCCGGTTGCTTACAGGTTGAATTTACCTACTGAACTGGGTAAAGTGCATGATGTTTTCCATGTTTCACAGCTTAAGAAATACATGCACCACCCCTACCATGTGTTAGAGCCTGAGAGGTTGACGTTAGAACCGAATATGAGATCCGTGGAGGTTCCTCAGAGAATCTTGGATAGTAAGACTAGGGACACTCGCCATAAGTCAGTGCGACTGGTGAAGGTTCTCTGGTCTAACCAGGATGTCGAAGAGGTCACGTGGGAATTAGAGGATAAGATGAGATCGAAGTACCCTTCGTTATTTATTGACTAGATCGTCTGTATAGGGTACGGGGCGTACCCCTTTTTAAGGGGGCAGAGCTTCCTCGCTTTTGAGTTAGTAAACGAACATGTTTGTCGTTTGTTTGGTGTGTGTAAGATATGGTTGTGTAATTTATTACACTTTGGTGGTAAGTTTGAGATATGTATAATACTTATGTATTGCATTAGTGGTGGACCTTTGGGTCTTGAGATGTGTGAATGTGAATATAAGATATGATGTTAAGATTAAGGGAATTGAGTACCGTGAATGATTAAGTATATATGTGAACTTTGGGGACAAAGTTCTTTTAAGGGGGGTAGATTGAAATACCCCAAACCTAGATATGGTGTTTAGGTGATAAAATAAGGTATAAGAAGGCTAAATAATGCCTTAGAAACTTTGGGGAACAATTTATACCAAAGAAAACACAAGGAAACACCATAAGAGCAATTTAAGCAAAAATATGCTCTAAGCTTGGAGTAACTTGAGTTAGCACCCAAATATTATTCTTAGACCTTAGTAACATCCTAATGGTCATATTAAATCAATTACCAAAGAAAACCAAACTCAAAAACAAGTTAAAACACAAATTATGCTTTAAGGACTCTTAAAGCACATTTTTGAAAAATTGTCTTGGAAAGGGGTTTTTAGTGGATAAATTCCCATGATTACTCCTTAATCAACTTGTGTACTACTTAGTATCACATTAGGAAGTCTAAATCAATGGGAAATCAAAAATTTCACAAATAAGTGCACTAGTTTATGAATAGTGCTCAAATAATGCTAGTTTAGCATTAAGTCAACATAAGTAAATTAATTGGTCAACAAAGACCAAAAATGACCCATTAGTAAAAGGGGGCCGGTTTTTAAGGTGGTGAGTCACCTAAGTGTGGCAGCCAAGTTTGTAAAATAAGAGGGAAAAAGTACATGTTACTATTTGCTTTAAGAAACAAAATATCTCTTATTACTTACCTCTCTCCTCCTTTCTTCATTCTTCATCTTCTTCACCGATTTTTGCTGCTCCTCTCTTCTTCTTTTACGTGAAGAACAACCCCCATGCTAGCTCCATCTTGCTTTGACCATGGCTCACTCATTTTAGCTCCAAAATAAAAACAAAGTATATATTCCTCTTAGTAGCTCAAGCTCTTTCTTTCCATCTTTCCAAAACTTCAAGAGCTTCATTTTGGTTCCAAGCCAAACCGCCATTAGAGGAGGAAATACAAGCTTGAGGAGTCCATTAGCTTCTCCATTCTCTTAAGGTAAAGAATATGTAAGAAAATCTAGGTTTCCATCACCTTTCTTCATTACCGGAAAATCACACTCATGGGGCTTCATTTTTATGCCTTGTTCTAGCTTGTTTTCTATTCTCCAAGGGCTAGAGGAGGTCCTTCTTGATTCATATCCGAGCTTGTCTTGAGAATCCAAGGTAAAAAATTTAATTCAATACCTTAAAACACATTTTTAACCTAGGTTTATTCCTTAAGGTTAGTGTATTGTTTAGCACTCATTGGAGTCATTGGATATTGAATAGAACATTGGCAAGGAGAATTTGATTGGTGACCGAGATTGAGCAAGAAAAACCTAAGGAGGAAAGTGTGGGGAGCTTGTAAAAGAGCAAGGTAAATGTCTTACCTTGAGGTGTTTTAATGCATTAAGGGATGGGATTTGGATAGGTGATAAGTTTAGCTTAGAGTTCATAATGGGAAAGAGTTATAAAACTAAGGAGAAAGAACATTATTATATTGAGAACTTAAGACTAAGGAGCAAATGGGAAATGAGATAGTTAAACAATGTTGAGGTGAATTACAAGAGCATTATATTTCAATGGGAGCCTTGTTGTGTGTATTTGCAGGTCAAAGGCTAATATATGTGGAAATTCAGTGGTTAAGCTTATTGTCATTTAAGGGCCTAAGTGCCAAGCATTTTAAGTTATTGCACTATATGATGATGTGGTGTAGTTTTGGTGTAAATTGAGTGTTAAGAATGTGTGGAAAGAATTTGGGTGATAAAGATTGTTTAATGGTGAAAACCTAAATGCTTGGGTGTAGTAATATGCCAGGGAAGCCATGTCAAAACTTGGTGAAGAAACATGATGTTTAAGATATTCTAAGGAGATTTTATGACTAAGGAAGTACTAGGAATCTTAGGAGTTGTTTTGATGAAAAGGAATGAGTTTAAGATGCTCTAGTGAATTAGGATGACTTAGGTATGTCTAGGAGGAACTAGGGGTTACAATGGTGATTTTTAGGCACCAAGACCATGATAAAAGAAGTTAGGAAACTTGTGCAAGTTTGATGGGAATAAGGTGTAAAACTTTGAAATGGTTTAGGTGAGAACTATAGTATAGGATCTAAGGAAGCTTTGGTAAATGGAATAAGGGTGGAAAATGGTGTATATGGTGTGGTCAAGTTCTTAAGCAGGGAGCATTTGGTTAGTGGGAATTCTAGGTGAATTGCATGTTTGAGATGTAGGAAAATAAGTGCTAAGTGTTGGGAGTTTTGTAAGAATTGAGTAAATGTTTAAGAAGATCTTTGGAGGTTGGTTCAATGAGTTTGGTGGATGATTTAAGGTGGGTTTAAGTGCCTAAATGGTGTTAGGACACATGGGGGAACTTGTGGAAAAGTTTGGGAGCATTTAGACAATTTTTGGGAAGGTTCTGCACTGGACCGACCCAGTGGACCGACCCTGCCTGGGTCGGTCGGACCTTGTTAACCCATCAGAAATGTTTCTGGAACGGGCCGACCCAGGGGTTGGGTCGGTCGGTCGGGAAAAATTTAACGAAGAAAAATGTTTCTGGAATGGACCGACCCAGAGGGCTTTGGGTCGGTCGGTCTGGCCTTGGGTCGGTCGGGTGATTTTCAAAAGACGGAAAAGTTACTGGAACGGACCGACCCAGGGGTTGGGTCGGTCGGTGGGTCGGTCGACCCATAAGACTTTAAAAAAAAAGAAATTTTAAGGATGTTAAATGGTATTAATGGTACACCATTAAGAGGGCAATGATGATTTGAAACATAAAGACCTAGGGGTTTAAGTAAGGTAAAGACTTTAATGTTTAAGGTTAAGTTTGTAAGATTAAGTATAAAACTTAAGAGGTGTTAGGGGGGATCATTAAGGGTTAAGTAAGTTAAGTACGTTAAGAAATGAGTAAGTAATTAATAATCTAAGTTGGATGGATATTTTAGGATTTGAAAGTTTGGAACCCGAGGAGAGTTAAACAACGGGGACAATCGAAGGTGAACGGTACAGTCTTTCTTGTGACCTGCTTGCTAACGAGGCGTCCCTTGGCTTGTGTGCTATTTGTTTATGCGTGCCGACTAAACAAGATAAAGCATGCAACCGGATTTATTATACTTGTTGTGTGTGTGTGTTGATGTACACTAACACATGAGACTTGAGGTAGTTACTAACAAGGTTTAGTACAAATTGGATTAAGATGAGGTGTTATATTGTTTAACAGTTGGTTAATACCCGAGAAGGTTTAAATAACACTTGGTTTATAAGATTTTCACTATCTGGAACTTAAGGGGGGTGTGAGGAATCCGGGACTGACTCCGGTAATGCATGTTAAGGAAAAAGGGGGTCGGTATCTGAATCAGATCCGACTTCCGCTTAAGGACTTGTCTTCGGACTTGTTGCCTAGGGTCGAATGTCGGCTCAGCTACATTGGATTTCCAGTCCAAGGTAGGAGGCATTAAGATGGTGCGGTAGGATCACCTAAATCCTAAGATTAAGCTAAGTTGTTTATTCAACCAATGGAGTTGACAGCTCATTGGCTAGGGTTACTTTTGACCCGACAAAAATAAACATTGAGGTAAGATACAACCACTTCTAACTAAAGAACAGTTTGTATTCTGAGGTTAAGTTAAGGACTAAGATTGAGGTAAGTTAAGGTTAAATGGAATTGAAACTTGAGGAGTTTATTGATTAACTCACTTACTGAGGGAACACATCTAAGTCGTTCATTGTGTGTGAACTATACTTGTTCATTGTGGATTGTTGTTTTATTGCACTTCATGTTATGATTGTGTATCTAATCAACTTTCATGCTATCGACAATTAGTCGTCGTAGCCCCGTTAGCTTGGGGTCCATGAGAGGGCGTACCAGCATTCTTGCTGACCCCCTTTGGGGGCTGTTTTTATTTTGCAGGTAAGCGTCCCATGAGGAGTCACCCTGAGAGTGGGAGTGGTTAGACTTAGGATGGGTTTATTTATTTTGAGCACGGGTTGCGCTTGTGCACCCGTCTGTTTATATTTAAACTGATGAAAGTTTATGTCATTACTTGAGATACTTGAAACTCGGTTGGTGGGCATTTTGGTCGGTATGTATAATTTGGATAAGCATTGTAAATTGGTAAAGTTTGGTATGTTCTATTGATCAGACCGTGGCAAGGTCCCGGTGTTTGTTATTTCCGCTGCGACGTTTATGATTAAGTTATTAAGTTTTGCGATAACCACGATTGGCTTTGGACGGGGTGTTACAGGCCTCTTCTGATTTGTCTTTATTGATGTGCCGTATTTGATTATTTTCAGTTGACGCCCCGTGGTTCCTATTTCTCGCAGTTTGCTTTATCTTGGCTCCTAGGTACTCCATTCTTAGCCTCAGCGTGTAGCCATTTATATTCCACCCGGGTAATCCTTCAATCAGTTTCTTGGCTTTATACACATTTTGTACAGTTACAAAGGCACAAGCATTACCATTGTTCCTCTTTTCCTACCTACTGATGAACAAGAGCTCCCATTGGGTGTAATACCCCGGATCTAAAAATGGCGATTAAATTACCCTAATATGATTATAAAAGGCCTAATGGTGCCTAAAGAGTATTGGTAAAGAAAATAAAACCAAAAGAAAAGAGAAAACGCTTGAAAAGCGAAAAACGCTAGAATGCGCGTTAAATGAGTATAAGAGATACATGATCTCGAGAGGGTCCTAGATGGATTCCTAAGGCTTAGTTAGGCCTAATTAGTATACGGGAGTGATTCCCGAAGAAAACGGATCCAAATAATGGATTAAAAATGCTAACGGAGTTTTATAGCACACTTTTCGAGTATACCGAAAACGTGACTTTAAGTGGTCAAACGGACCCGTAAAAATTATAGTTGATTAAATAACTATAATTAAGTATTAATGGAAGCTTACTAACCATTAAAATTAATTAAACGAGAAAATTCCGGAAAACGGACCCGGTAAGTGAATAGTGACGAAACCGGGAGACGAAACGCGTTTAATTCGAAAAGACGAAAAACGACCCGGGCTATTAATTAGTGTGGGCCGGTTTTAATTAATAAGTGTACACCCATTAATAGCTTGCTAGCTATTAAGTAATAACAAGACAAATAAATAAGTAAGAAAGCAAATAGTATAAAGCTAAAAAGTAGAGTAAAGTACTTACCTCTCATTTCTCCTCCTTCACTCACGTACTGAATTGCTCCAGAGACTTGCAAACTCCTTCTTCTTCCTCTCTGTATGCGCGACACCAACAGCTCACAAGCCTCACCTTCTTTCACCTCCATCTTACTCATTTCTCCACCGAATCGCACGAAATTGGTACCGTTGAACTCGTCTCGGTGAGAGCTTCGATCTCTACCCATCAAAGTTTTGATTCCTCCATTTTTATCTCCATGGACGTGGGAGCTTTTGGAGCTTGAAGAGTAGATTTCAACCCTTCTTCTCTTCCTGAGTGCCTTAAGGTATATATAAGTGAGTATTTATACCATTTCAAGCCTATTCTACCATTTGTGAGACTTTTTTTCCTCACGTTGGAAAACTCCTCTCATTTCAGCCGAGACCATATGTTTTGTGGGGTGTTGGAAACCTCTCCAACTGATTGCCAATCCAACCATTTGGGTTCTTCAAGGTAAAACCTAGATTAAACTTTGAAAACTAGCACTTAATATATATATTAGGTTTTGTGGAGGAAAAATAAATTGATTGTTGAATGTGTGATGGGCTGCGGTTGTTGTGGGCAATCCAAAGCCCTTGTGTGGTGTGGAAAACAAGAGGAGAAAGAGGGAACAAGATAAAGAGGAAGAAGAGGAGTGAAAACTGAAAGTGAAACAAGGTAAAGAGCTTACCTTGTATTGGTTTATCTTCTTGCAAAACAGATTTTGTAAGTGGTGAGAATGATCTTGTATTAGTGTAGTGAGATACTACAATTTTAAGATGAGTGAAGCTGTTTTAAGGTTGCTTAAGTGAGAGAAATAAGCTTGAGTCTAAACTAATACATATGTGTGAACAAGTGGGATTTTTATGTGTTGTTATGTTTAAACCAAACAGGGGAGAAGAGGTGTTTGTGAACATGTTTAGTGTGGTGAAAATGCTTAGTAAAGCAAGCAAGTGCTGTCAAATTTTACTTGGAAACCAAGGGTGATTAAGAGAGTGAAACCTAGGATAAACTAGGTATGTTTAGAAGATGAAAGTGAGTGATAAATCACTTGGAATTTGGAAGAAAAAGAGAAGGGTGCTTGGAGTAGAACTGGAGGGGAAAATAATGTCATTTTGGTGCTAGGAATGACATTAGTAAGTGAGTTTTGAATGGTTTAAAGAAGAGACCAAAATCTGTTGCAAATCTGATAGAAAAGCAAGTGGAAAACTAGTTTCTAAGTGTAAATAACTTAAGAGAAATTAACTAGATTGGTGAGTGTACTTGATGCTTGGGTTTAAGGTGATTAAGAAGGGTAATTAAGTGCTTAAACATGTGGATTTAAGGTGGGGAAGATTGGATAATTAAAGGACTAAGAGATAACCTGTAACAGAGATAGAAAATGCCAATTCTGCAAAATCTGTAGCAGGGTCCGGGACTTAGGTCCAGGACCAAGTCCCGGACCACCCCTATTTTTACCCCCGAGAGCTGCTGCTTGTTTGGTCCGGGTCCTAGCTCTATGCCCAAGTCCCGGACCATATACAATTTTCTAGCCGAGAGTACGCACCCATATTGGTCCGGGACTTGGCCTAGGTACAAGGTCCCGGACCATGCATTATTTTTTGGCCGAGAGTTTGTTTTGTGATTGATCCGGGACTTAGGGTATGGACCAAGTCCCGGACCACCCCCAGAAACCTACAGAGAGTATTTTAAAGGTTATAAATGATGGGGGTTTGAATGTTAATGATGTTATAACATGTTAAGGCCTTGTTTGGTGATATGTAAAGGCCCTAAGAAGTGTTAGAAAGTGTTAGAAGTGATTGAGAAGTGAGAACTCAAATTAACAAGAATAAAACCGAGATAACGGGATAACGGGGTAAGTACGGGAGTAGCATTTTATTATGTACCGTATGAGCTTAGTATTAATAATAATGTTTGAAACATTATCAGAGAATCGTGCGTGACCCGAGCATGGTGAGATGACACGGTAAAAGTAAAAACCCCGGTGAAAGGTATGATTTTCTCATGCCCCGTATGCTAACCGAGTTACTCTGATTTGTGTGTTTGTGTGCCGGCTTAATCAAGACTAAAGCATGAAAATAATCCCTTGTTTGATTATGTATGTCTTGTTGTATGTTGAATGAACTAACATACTTGTATGCCGGTGTGGTCTAACATAGTGTAAAGACCGACTCATAGTGAGTAACGTTCGGCTAGAGATCCGTAGAACGGATCGATGCGTATGATAACGAAAACATGCAAACACACACAAGCTATCGATTAAAGTATAACGATAACGCAAACATATGAACTCCCTAGAACGTGAGGAGATGTACGGGTTGAGTAAATACCCGATAACGGTTAGTAAACCTTATTGAAACAATCCACGGAATAAATATGAGTGGAGGAATAAACGAACCTCCATCGAGAGGATCGAAGTTAGTCCAATAATGTAAACATATAAGAAAGGTAAGGAGACCTAAGGGACTATGTGACCCCCTTGAGATACGGTCGACCTCTTATATGAGGAATTTTACCCGGTATAAGAAAATATCCTAATGTATAATCATATGATTGTGAGGGTAACCCTTAAACCTAAGATTACCCGAATTTAAGTAAAGTTCCCAAAGTCATTAGAAACATCGAGAATGATGCTTCTAGACTAATATACATGATATTATTATAACTCCGAGAGAGGAGTGTATGGGAACGAGAGTAGTCCGAGAGTAGTCGGACCTAAGTAAAAGAGATAGGAACTAAGAGAGAGTTCCGTGAGCTAGTTGAACCTTCCCACCATGCTAGACCCAGAGTAGGGTCGAAACCGGGGAAGTAAGACTATGCTAGAGAGCCATGAGTTTTGGCTTAAGTATGTAAAGAGAGTAACAAGCGTGACGTAGGAGACCTGTAGTGTCTCGAGAATCTACAAGAGCTTGAGTATGAATAACCCAAGAGTGTGGGTGAGATAATGTGTATAAATAACCCGAGAGAAAGGGGTGAGTATATGTATGAGTAACCCGAGAGAATGGGTAAGTATAAGAATGAGTAGCCCAAGAGAATGGGTGTGTATACGAATAAGTAACCCGAGAGAGCGGGTGAGGTATTGAATAAGTAAACAAGGCATAGTGAGGAATAACCCTCAATGCCTAAGAGTAACCAGTTACCACTAACAACATAGTTATGTTAGTTAGGAATCGTGTTCCGTGATTGGATGTAGATTCCTTGTGTGATATACATATATATTGTATTGCCATGATGCATGTTGTTTGATTAAAATGAACTCCATGTATATCCGACCCAAAGTAGTCGGCGTACCGCGGTTAGCACGCGGTATATGCGAATTTCATGCGCAGCGTAAGCTGACCCCCTAGGGGGAACGTTTTTAGTGTGCAGGTACTTGAAGCTGACCACCGTTCGAGAGAGTAGGACGGGGACTGCTGTGAGCATGGGTAGTTAGATTGTAATTACTTATGCGTTTGAATGAGGTGTAAGTCCGAGTATGTATCGGCATCCGTATATTGTAGACTCGGTATAGTAGAGATATGAATTGAGTGTTGTATTTGTATGAAGTACTCGGTTGTTCCAGTTCATCAGACCGTTACGGTATGTAAGAAAGGCCTGGTTAGCCACATGGGTGGCTAACGGCGTTGTTTCACCCCTCGTTGTAAGTTAGAGTTCCGCTGTGCGAGTAAGAGTAATTAGAGAAGGTTTAAGAGGTAATGATGATGAGATTAACGGTTGGGGTTACATTGGGTGAATTTCTTGATCAATCAACTCAGCTGGTATTCCGACACTTGCATGTTTACATTATCTATAAATGCCGTCACCGGGATTCACTTTGCCGCACCGGTGGTCTGCCATTCCACTTACTTTCCACATTCCGGTTTCTTCTAACAGTTTTGGCATCAGGGTACCTTCGAACCCTCTTCTTTTGTCTTGTTCTCCCTATCCCAGACTCTCTTATGTTTCTTCCTTTTCGCAGGCGATTTTCAAGGTTTCTCTAGGTTTTGCTTCGCTTAATCCCCCCATGACCCCTGTTCTTTTCTCCATATCTACGTTCAAGAATCTCTTGATATGGCCACCATATCTTCTTATATGTACTTCTCTCCATTCCCCTTTTTCTATTGGTTCTAATGAACCATCTCCCTCCATCTCTCCCATTTCCTTTGCCTCTATCGAATCTCCACCCTCTTCCTATGGTCACTAGGCTTAACGGTTAAGGTGGTCACTATGTATGTTGTGTATGTGGTGGTGGTTTGTGTTTGATGTGTTTTTATGGCTAGTTAGGCTTTTTTTTGTGGTGGTGAACTGAGGTGGTGAAGGATGGCGGATCTACTAGTGTTTGGCTTGGTTACCTGTAAGTTGAGAGTGGGGCTTGAGGGGGAGTTGGGAAGAGGGAGGAGAATGCATACATGTTATCCATCTCTTAGCTCGTGGATGAATCTGTGCAGGAGGTATGTTGGTTCCAGTGATCTCGCCAACTCTGGCATTCTGTTGGTGATCGCAATTCTCAATATTTTGTTAGTAGGTTTAGGTCAAGGGCAAGGAAGAATACCATTCATTATCTTCTTGGGGATGATGGGATGGGTTATACTGAATTGAGTGGTATAAAAAGTGTAGCTTGTGGGTATTTTGATGATTTGTTCACTTCCACTTCTCCTGCTCCTAATTATCACTTGCTTGTATGCATGGAGAACCATATCCCTTATGATATTTCTGAGGCAATGGATGTCCCTTATTCAATGGAGGAAGGCATGCATGCGTTGAAGGGAATCCCCTTGCTACTGCAGCCTTTAATTCTAACCTCCTATTTAAGGAGTGTTTTGGCATGGAATCTAGAATTAATTTTGCTAGTATCACTGTTGAACTTTTCTACAATTTGTTCAGATGCTGAAAACTAACCATAAACACATTTTAATTGCTGGTCTTTTCTACATTATTTAGTTTGTACAACCCTGATATGATATAACCATTTTCAATGTTAATCTTTATTTTCTTCTTATCATTTACTATTTGCACTTTCAGGTATAAAGTTTGAGATTCTGTTTCTTGGAAAACAATCAGGAGAGTGGGACATAATTGTTGCTTGCCTTAGCTACAATCGAACAATTTTATGAAACAAATCTCCTTTGGGGCAGCGGGAATGAGACATGAAATATTGCGCTTGATAGTAGTGACTCACAGACTGTACTATGTATGAATTTTTAAACATTAACATGTTTAAATTGTTGTTAGATCTTTCTACCATTTTTATATTTGCAATGTAGAATATTGATTGTTGGATTTATAATATATGAATTTGATATGTATTAAATCATTTAATTTTGTGAAATTTTATATTTTAAATGTTATGCTTAATATTATAGTTTCCCATCTATTACATATTTCAAATTATACAGTTAAATAATTTAAATTCTAAAAATTAAAAAATAACTTATAATATCAATTGAACATGACCATGTCAATGCGACATAAAATTTAATTCCAAAATACCTATGGATTATCTACTCAACATCTCATGAAATTATTGGAGTAATTAAATTTTTGTAGGTAGTTCGTAGGTAAGAATGCCTATGGACATGGCGCAGGGGATTTTGTGACGGAAAACTAATTTCCGTCTCGGATTACATCTCCATCGTCCATTTTAAAAGTAAAGTTTTAATCTCAGTGGTTCATGGTGCCACGTCATATTTTTTTCATTCTTGTTCCTGCTATCACGTCCGTTTCTTTTTGCAGGCACAACAGGGAAATTTGTGAGGACATTCTCATGCCTCTATCCTTCGAAGAGCGAGAAAAAGCAACGTCGACAAAAATATACTATTTATTATTCATTTGTTTTTTTTCATCTATGTGAAGTAAATAATTTAGCCTATTTAGAAGAATTAGTACTTTTTTTGCAATTTTAAGATTTCTTTATTTAAATTTTTGTAAAATTATTAAAATAAATATATAAATTAAATAATTATGAAGTGGAGGGAAATGACCGAACAATATATAATGTATCAATTAATTACTAACCATAAGAGCATCATATACCCTACACATTAACAAATCCTATAAACTTGATTACATAATCCTCGAACCCTTTATTCCATAAGCGGTTACCGTATCTATAGATGTCATGAATACATTTTTATATAATGATGCAATATTTGTATACATTCATGGATACATTTTTAACCACTAGTGAAAATCTCCATCAAAATATTACATACAAATTTTAATCATCAATGGAACAGGTTATGCACTGTCATTTTTAGATTTGAAACTACTCATTGATATATAAACGAATTGAGTTGATACATTTTGAACTACTGATGGACATTTTAATAAACTATCATAGATACCATTATTTTATCGTTCATGAAAATATTTAAGTATAAAGCCTAAAATAAACCCTCAATGTATAACCCTTCTGGGGTGGAGTAATTTTTTAACTGTTTTATACTTTAGGGTTTATGGTTTAACTTTTATCTTTTCCCGGTGATTAGAAACATTTACTCAACTTTCTATAATCGTTCCATCACTATTATAGAAAAAATGACACTAACTGTATATATTTTTCTCTTGGCCGTTCTTCAAACCATTGTGTATAAGAATATTTTCTTAGCACTTATCAGTGTATAAATCTTGACTGGATGATAAACCTAAAGACTATAAACGTTGGAAATGATAAACTGAGTTGTTGGATTTGATTTTACGTATTCGTTAACCTTGGTTTTTACGTATCCACGATAACTTACTAACATATTCACTAATTATTAGAAACATGTACACAACCTTCTATGATCGTTTCTATCACTACTATGACAAAGATAAAACTAATTGATATATATTTCATTTTAGTTGTTTTTCGAATCATAGTGTATAAGAATATTCTTAGAATTTATCAGTTACAGACCTTGGCTGATTGTATATACTGAAGGCTATACAGTTTGAAAACGATAACTGAGTTGCTGGATTTGATTTTATATATCATAACATCGACTTTTACGTATCCACAATAACTTATAAGTGTTCCTAAACCCTACACCATAAACCTAAATGCCTTCGACACTTTTAGCTTTCCTATAGTGGTTTTAGGGTGTGTGATGTAGGGTAATCTATTTGAAGCCGTTCTATAATTTTATTGTCGTCACTAACCGACAATTTTCAGAGTTTGAAGTGTAGGGTTTATGGTCTAAGCCCTACACCATAAACCCTGAAAATCCCTTTGACGTTTTTAGCTTTCATAGGGTGGTTTTTAAGGTGTGTGGTATAGGGTAATCTATTTTGAAGTCGTTCTATACTTTGTATTGTCGTCACTAACTCGACAAATTTCCACACCACAATTATAAATAACATTTCCAACGTTTACATAAAGGTGCACAAATTTAGATAAACGTTTCCACATGTTTATTTAAACGTTTTCGCGTTTCTACAATTCCATGATTATCTATAATGTTTCCACGCCACAATTATAAATAACATTTCCAACATTTTACATAAAGGTGTCCACAAATTTAGATAAACGTTTTCACATGTTTATTCAAACGTTTCCGTGTTTCTACAATTCCATGATTATCTATAACGTTTCCACGCCATAATTACATATAAACGTTTCCACTTCATGATTATATATAAACATTTTTATAATTATATATGATGTTTCCATGACACAATTATATATAATGTTTGCACCGTTATACATAAAGGAGTCCACGAGTTCAGATAACGTTTCCACCTTTTTATTTAAACGTTTCCACGTTGTTATATATATGTTTCCACGTTTTTATTTAAAGTTTCCCGTTTCTACGATTCCATGATTATATATAATGTTTCATGGCATGATTACTTATAAATATTTCAATAATTATATATGAATGTTTTCATGCCACAATACGTTTCTACGATTATATATCAACGTTTACACGCCATGATTGCATATATACGTTACCCCATATATCCATGTCACAATTAAATATAACGTTTCTACGACACATTTCCACGCCACAATCAAGCATAATGTTTCCACTGTTATGCATAAACGTATTCACGAGTTTATATAAATGTTTCCACACTTTTATATGAATATTTTCTTACCATTTATCATTTTACAAAACTTGATTGATTGATAAACGTGAAGGCTATAAACGTTTGGAAACGATAAACTGAGTGGCGGAGTTGATTTTACGTATTCATTTAACCTTGATTTTTACGTATCCACGATAACTTATAAATGTTTCCACTATGATTAGAAACATTTACACAACCTTCTACAATCGTTTCAATTACTATAATGGAAAACACAACACTAAATGTTATATATCTTTTTCAGGCGATAAAATCATGGATTGTGTATAGGAATTATGGTGTATGTTCAATTAATATAACTTTATCACTTTTTTAAAAAAAATTAATAATTTTATTTTATATATAGTATAAATGATTTCAGCACTTTTACTCTTTATTTTATTTTTTCAGGTTACATTAATCTAAGTTAAGATTTTTGGTTCCTTATTTTTTAAGAATAGTTATGTGAACATTTTTAAACTACAAAGATTTATAATATTTAACTTAATGTATATTCATTTAACTTTTTTTAAAATTTTATTTAACTGGATAAAGTTATATATTTTTAACTGATGCATGTTTAAATTTTTTTTTGTATTTATACATACATGGCAAATATTATTAAATACAGAAAATGTTATTTAATAGTCGTATAAAGTAATGATGTTAATAATATATTGAAGCATTGTAAAAAGGAAAAAAAGTTACATTATTAAAATACATATTAATACACAAATATTCCGCAGTAATGTAATTAATTGTAATACACAGGATGTGTAGTTAGCTAGTTAAGAATTTAAGATTAAAAGAAAGGCTTGAAGATAAGTAAAAATTGTCTGATCAGCTCCATGAATTTGGGTGATGAAATCTCTGCTCTGCGCTAACGTATAAAAATAATCTAACGGTTTAAATTATAACTAAAAGATACAAAATATACAGGGCTAAGATTGCGTCCGTCAAAATGATGGAAAGTTATCATCCGTTGCCAAAACCGCGCCCATGGACATGGGCACATGTAGGAGAAGATGACGTCACAATGAATTGCCTACGGAATTTTCGTGGGGAAATTATTGATGGTAAATTCCGTATCCATCGGTAAGTGTGAGCGGGATTTCCGTAGGTAAATTACTGAAGGACACGTATTCGTCGGTAATTAATTACCGGTCATACTACAACCGATGGAATTTTAGGGGAAATTTTGATCGGTAGTCCATCAGTAAACAAATTACCTATGAATTATCTACGGAATTGTCCGGTGGTAACACTGCTTTTTTGGAGTTGTGACAGTTTCGTCAAGGTTTATGTGGAAGGCAGCTATATGCTTGATGGTCGATACGGTTTAAGGGTTGTATGTAAAGGGAATAATGAAGAAGTTTTGGCAGTAGGCTACAAGGTGGGTTAATGGTGGATCATCTGATATAGTGGAGGCAAGGGCTTTAGACTGTGGGAAGGATCGGGTGTTGGCTATGGGTTATCAAAAATTTTGCTTTTATATGGATTGTAAGTTAATTGTTGATTACATGCAAGGATTAGGTATAGGATAGATGAATGGATTAGTGTTTTGTTGGATGCATGGTATATCGCTTAAGGGTTTAGGTTTATTACAAAAACAATATTTTGAACTTAGCAGGAAATGAGAATGTTAGTGCACATTTACTTACGAAAAGGGGATTAGAGGCTAGGAATGAGTTTTTTTTTTTTTGGATAGTAATGCTCCCATGAATGTACTTGATATCTGTATTACTTAATGGAAAGTCACTTTCTTTTTCAAAAACATATTTACAGCTATTAGCAACTGCAACGGACCCATTTTAATCTCGCAGATAGGAAGCTGGATGAGTATGTCAGACAGTGTTACATCATTCATATATTTCATGTTTCAGCGAGTCCGTGGGTCGTGTCGTGTTGTCTGTATTGTCGGGCTGTATATTCTTCTGCGCTCAGTCACTCGTCAATCCATTTGATGAGTGAAAAACTAGTACTACTAGCTAAACATTCCAACCCATTTCTCACTGTTCTCTTATCCTGTACTGTACATACACATTCTTATTTATTGTTTGTTTCCTCAATAATAATAATGATGATAATAGTATTATTGTTGGATCGATGCAAATCCTCAACTCACGTCAATCAAATAAACAGTCCACAGTTTTGTTTCTTTTGCTTAAAGAAATAGTACACCAAGTAGCAGTGAGGGATTTATTTTGATGCAAACAAGTGCATGCGTTTGATTGAGTGGGTGAAAAGTGTTTAATTGTGCGTGTATATGTATGTACAAAACGATATATGCATAATGCATGCATCCAAACCCAAAACACAATCGAAATAAAACCTATTGATGAATTTAATTTGAATGTTAGGTGAGACTCTATAGATATTGTAAGCCATAAGATTCGAAAGAAATCAGAACAAAAGTTCCAATGGCATAAGCGCAAATTAATATGAGCAGATGGATGCCTTGTTATGTATATATCTATATTTCACAAGATTGGAATATTTTTTTAAGTTAACTATTTTGTTTTGACAGCATTTTAGTATTATTTTTAATATAATAATTGGCTGCGTTCGGACCCACGTGGGTCCTACATTCTACTCCAATAATATACTCGCACATATAAAACAACCACAAAACAACCAAACCAAAACAACCACAAAACAATCATACCGAACGCAGCCATGTCATTAATTTTTTTTGATAATAAAAAAAGAAAAATCACTTCTGCCTATGTCATTAATTAATTAAAGAAAATCACTTTATTGGTTATCTGAACCCAGACCGCCAGCCGTACGTGTAACTTAATATGCTTTAAATATACTTCTGCCTATGAGAAGACGAAGCAAGCCATTTAGTCGATGCCCTGTTCGTCTATGCCTAATTTTTTTGAACAATATCTCTTTTTGATTAATCATTTATGCATATACAGTTATCAGATGACACCCAATCAACCTCTTCAAAAACAAAATAATTCCACGTAAGTTGCCTGACCCACAGGCCACAGCAGAAGTGAGACCGGGCCCTTATGTGGTGGTCTTAAGTAAGTGGTAGTAGTGCTTTGCTAGCTAGATATCTAGCTTGCAGTTGTACAGTACTTGTTTGGGGTTACAATGCTTCCTGAATTCGAGACCAAAAGTTTAGACACGATACGATCTGGTATGCAGACAAGTCATGTGACAATAGTACTACGTACTACTGGACAAGAAGTAATCCCTCCGTCCTGAATTGACCATCCCGTTTACCATTTGGACATTCGTTTGATTTCAATTTTTAATATATAAGATAAATTAATTTTAAAAATTTAAATTTTGCATATGATTCATTACATGATAAACTATATGTTACAAAGTTTAGTTTTATAAAATTATTTTATCTTATATGCTTAATATTGAAGTGGAAAAACGTGTCATAAAGCAAACAGGACGGTCAATTCAGGACGGAAGGAGTATATGATAAAAACACAACCGGCTGGGAGCTAGCTAAAATTATACTTTCTCTACCGTTTTGTTTACTTTTTGACACGTTTTTCTACTTTAATATTAAGAGATATATAAGATAAAATATTTTTATATTAAGTTCTACAATATATAGTTTTTCATGTAAGGATTTTATTTCAAAACTTAGATTTGTAAGATTATATTATCTTACATTGGGGGTAACAAAAAAAAAGTATAACAACCACACTTGTCAAAATGCATTTGGTTGGTCAAAACCGTATTTACCAAACGTGGTTCTTTTACAATTTAAGATTTGTGTTTGGAAAATGCAATTCTTTTACAAATGGAGAGTCGACAACCACCACTTTTCACCTATAAATATTCTTCCTCATTTCCCACACCTTAAGGCTCCACCAACTCAATCCTTCACTTCTTTGTCCCTTAAAATCTAAGTGTTTGTCCTATAATCTAAGTTTTTGGTAGAGATTAGTCCAATACAAAAAAAAAACAACTCAAAACAAAGAAAAAAAATGAAAAAAGAAAAAAAAATAGTTCATAGAAGATGGCAGGGGACTACGCATCAGCATCGAGAAAGTCTGGTCCAGAATAGAGCGACTTGTTTTCGTTACAGACGACCCACATCTCGTACGCTATGTTATTTGAAGAAAAGGTTAGTCGTTAATCTCTTTAAACTTTACAGTGCTATTTAGTTCGATAGTTACTCCTATTTAATTATGTAAATTAGTAGAATTAGTGTACATGTTATCATTGAACTTAGGAGTTTCGAGATGATCCAAACATAATGAATAGAGTACTATGTGGACGTGGGGGTACAAAGTTGAATTATAATCCTCACAGACTTATTGTCCCATTGATACAAGCTGCTGGTTTATGTTATGAGAGTTAAAATGGTGTGTTTAGGTTAGGGCTAGTTTAGTCTTTTTTTCTTCATCGCATACCGCTAAGTTAAGTTGACTATTCTTTTAGTTTAGGTTAAGTTGATTCTCCCCTTCCTTCCGTTTGGCTTTGCGCACTACTCGACAGATACATCTTCCCCTTTCTTCACCAGATCTTCTTCAACAATTTGTAAACTCACAGTCTTGCTTGATTCATTCAATAGAGATTCGAAGTATCTTTCAGTTTATGGGGTCCTGCTAGACTAGTGAATAAAGCTAATAACTTTACCTGCAATGCTTTGGTCGAGCGGTGGTGACTGAAAACACATACCTTTATGTTTTTGTTTGGTAAGATTACAATCACTTTGGAAGACATGATGCTTTTATTTAGTTTGCCTATCGAGGGTAGAGCGCTGATAGGTGACACCTCTATTAATGTGAGACACTTGTGTGCTAATTTACGCCTGAAGCCCGACATATTAAGGGTAACCATGTTCTACAAAGATGGTTATTTGAAAATTTTGTTGAGGATGACGCGTTTGACAATGCAATGCCTACTCTAGTTGCACAACATGATAGGGCATATATGCTGAGGTTGATAGGGGGACACTGATGTCATCCTATCATGGAAACACGATAGACCTCTGTTATCTACCGTTGTTGGCTGATTCTGATGTTGCTGGGCAATACAGTTGAGGTTCTGCTGTGTTAGCATGGTTGTATCATCATTTGTGCATGGCTACCAAAATTACCACAAAGGGTTATCTTCTATGCAACACTAAACTACTGACCATGTGGGCGTTCTCCAGGATTCTTAGATTTTTTATTAAGAAATACGAAACAGATTTCTGAAAATGCAGCATTGTGTTATCGGTATCTACAGTGACTCTAGATTTTAAATTGGACTTGTTTAAGCATGATTATTTATTTTTTAGAATTAATATATTTAAGTTGTTTATTTTTAATATATATATATATATAGATGGCGAGAATGAATGTTGCTCATATCAGAACTCTTTAGCATGCGCTCTCTATTTTGGATTCGATGTTCGTCCCTCCTACTGATGGTGACGTAAGTGTCTATACTTCATTTTTTTGTTAATATTTAGTTTTTAATCAATTATGACATCACTAACTTATGTCATGTTTTTTCAATGGAGATGGTTGTCGTACATGAAGCTTCCTCATTACCAAAATAATGAAGCATATGCATTGGTGATCCTACTCATTCATTTTAATATTGTGAAGGGACACCAGTTAGATCGTGTACTTCGGCAGTTTAGGAGAGATCAGCTGAATCATACCGCCCCACTAGATTGTGAAGACTGCACAATCAAGCCCGTACTGGTCGTGTCAACACGAACCGGGCATCTATTCTGGGGTAGTACATAAAATTGTGGGAGAGTGAAGACAACCAACGCATTCTTCTGCACATGAGGTGGTACTCCCAACATAATCTTTACTAGTTCACAAAGGAAGCCCGGAGAAATGTAATGCTGGTATAAATAACTAAATGTCATTCTTTCCCGTCATAGTAGTTCGTAATGAATAAAAATTATTCTGCTTCTAACCCTTTTTTAGGGACATGAAATACAACAATTTCAGTATATGTCGTAGGATGCTGATAGCAGTCAGTATGAGACATATGTGGCTGATCGAAGAAATATACTCGCAGATGCGGTACGAGTATACGCAGCCAGAAGAGAATATTATCCCACCGCCTACATTTCAAGTGTTCCAGCCAAACTGTGATGCTACTGCAGATGAAGCACCACAAATGGCAGTGTGCATAAAGAGACACAGTGAGCGACACCCACGACATCTGCCTGGTTATGCGCACGTGCCACCGATTTTGAATATCCACACCAACAATTTGATGAAGTTGTTGCTCAGGGACAGATGACAGCGGTTCAGCAACAACCACCGGATGTGTCACAGCCATTGCAGTTGCAGCTTTTCACAAGCGTACTAGATTTTGGTATCTCAACTCAACAAACTGCAGACGCTACAGACTCCAACTGCGTTTGAGCAGCTCATATCTAATGTCGGTGGTATGTCGGCTAACTTCTTTATGTCCGATGATTTTCTGAATACGGATTGGAATTTCAACCTTTCGGACATTTTGGGGTCGAGCAGTAGTGGGAGGGCACTTCCCACTTATATTTCCCTGCAGATGACGCACCCCGCTGCCACATAAGCTAAGCCACAGACTCCGTCCACACCACTTCCATATCATCATGGTCTGAGCATTGAGGTGCGCATTGATATGTTTAAGCAGATCCCACAAGCGAATTGAACACTAGTGCCGAACTATGAGATTGAGGATATGCGAATGCAGCTACGATTGGTGCGGAACCCACTGGATAGATATGGATCTTGGACCCGCTAAGTTGGCATTTTTATATTGTGTTGTTGTTTTTTTATATTTGTGTCATGGTGTAATGAAACTCATATTAATGTTAACTTGATGCTTTTAAATCTCATGTCAAGTATTTTTTTTTAATAACAAACAAGATGGTTTTTTAACTTTCATTCAAATTAGGAGATGCCTAAACGACATCAAATTTTACTACCATTTTGCATACTAATTGTAACACCCCAACTCTTAAAACCGGGATCATCTCATAAACCTCAAATTATTTATATTAACAACACAGCGGAATTCTCTACGAAGTTGGTGTTACCGTCGTTAGTCACCCACGTAACTAACTAGGCATACTAAAATCTCCAAGATCTAGCTACGGACTGATGGACCCGAATATACCGAACATAAGTACTTACAAATCTTAACCAAAATACATACAACGAGTACAAGTATAATACCCCCATCCCACATCGGGATATGAGTAGTAATGTGAATGGTTTATAAGGATACATATGGGTTGACTACAGCAACAAGGCCTTCCACTTTTAAGCCCAAGTGAGGATTGAGGGCCTAAAGTGGCTAGTTTTCAAGCCCAAATGGCTTGGGAGCTAGGTTGTTGGACAGTTACCCATATGGGGTGTTACAAATGGTATTAGAGCTGACTCGGGACCGTGTCGGGATTAACTACCCGACACCTACTAAGGAGGTCCATGGGACTTGGATGTTAGGCTTGCGACGAGGACGTCACGTTCTTTGAGTGGGGGAGTATATAATACCCCCATCCCACATCGGGATATGAGTAGTAATGTGAATGGTTTATAAGGATACATATGGGTTGACTACAGCAACCAGGCCTTCCACTTTTAAGCCCAAGTGAGGATTGAGGGCCTAAAGTGGCTAGTTTCCAAGCCTGAATGGTTTGAGAGCTAGGTTGTTGGACAGTTACCCATATGGGGTGTTACAACAAGTATCTCTCATCCTAATATAACTTACTACAACTTCTACCATCTACAAACGAGTGTACATGCACATCTCGTGTAACAAAAAGGAAAACCCGAAGATCGTGTACCCGCTCCTACTCTCAGGATGGTCGTCTTCTGTCGTTTACCTGCAAAATAATATGGATGCCCCGAGGGGTTCAGCACCTTTGCTGGTACGGTTAACGTGTAGCCCCCAAGCTAACAGGGCTACGTACGACTATTTTGTCGTATACATGCGATTGATTATTCATACAACAATAATAAGAAGTATAATAAAACACAACACAATCATGTGAACAATCACAGCTCAAAGACATTGAACGACTTAATAAGCGTTCCTTAAGTAAGTGAGTTAGCTTTTTTAACTCCTTAAATTTGAGAAACATTTAATTCTCATATTTCCTCTTATCTCAAATATGACAACCGTCCTTTAATTAGAACCGGTTGTATCTTAGCACATTGTTTATTTTGGTCGGGTTGTTATTAACCCTAGCCAGTGGTCGAGAACTGCACTGGTTGAAATAAACAATCATTCTTAAGTTAGCAGGGATGTAGGCTGGATCTCCCCATGCCATCTTAATAATGCCTCCCACCTTAAATCGAAATTCAGGGTGACCGAGTCTGTTTGTCGACTCTAGGAGACAAGTCCGAAGACAAGTCTCATTTGGAAGTCGGACCTGATACAGATACCAACCTCCTCCAATACACATGTGCCGACACCATTCCGGATTTCTCACTCCCCCCAAGTTCCAGTTAGTAGACGTCTTGAAGACAAAGTTTTGTTAGTTAAACCTTTTCCGGGTATTAACCAACCAATAACGGGGAGTGTTTTATGTTCTCATACAATTGTTTACTAAACATATTTAGTAAGTCCTCAAAGGTAAGTTATGTTAGTTTCATACAACACACAACAAATACAATAAACCGGTTGCATGCATTATCTTGTTTAGTCGGAACATATTAACAAATAGCACACAAGCCGAGGGACACCTCGTTAGCAAGCAAGCTACAAGAAAACCATACCGTTCACCGTTGTCGTCGGTTGTCTATTCTCCTCCGGAGTTTCACTTACTCAAACCCTAAAACATTCATCGAATTGGGTGGTTAATTTCTTTTAATTAACCTAACTCAAACCATCACTACCGATTCCCGACTAGTAACTACTAGTTCATTGTAGTTCAAGCTTAATCACATAAGTTAATCATTTCTCATTATTTCTCATACTTAGTCATACCCCCTCAATGACCATTAAAATGTCACCAAACAAGCCTTAACTATCATCTAACATCATTACTAATCATTCCCATCCATTTCCCTTCATAAAACAACTCACGATGCAATTTTTATGTAGGTCCGGGTCTTGTTCCGGACCTTTAGTCCCGGACCAAGTAGTCTGTGTAACTCTCGGCAATATTAATAGGGGTGGTCCGGGTCTTGGTACCTATCCTAGGTCCTGGACCACTCCTGAAGTAAACTTTCGGCAGGTTTTTAGTGCTGGTCTGGGTCTTTATCCAAGGACCAAGTCTTGGACCATGCATTAAACTGTTAAATTTTACAGTTTTGAACTTCATTCTCCACTTGTTCTTTTGCCCAATCTTCTTCTAATCTATCCATATGTATCCCAACATATTCTAACACCATTTTAACCCCTTAAACCTTCTCTTCTCAAGGTTACAACTCCATTACCCCTTTACTCAAATATTGTAAATTGTTTACACTTACAACCTCAAACACTCTTGCATTATTTCCTTGTAAATCATTCCTAACCTCATCTCAAGTGGTACTACTTACCAATTCTCTTCACAACTCTTCCTAGAGTGTGTTAAGCCTCAATTCTTCAGGTCTAACTTCATATATCATTGTTTACCACCTAGTTATACTAGACTTAGTCATATTGCATTTCCATGCACAATTTTCTTTCCGTTACATTTCCTACTCATTCTTCCCAAGCTTGCACATACATATGCATCTCTAGTCATACTCTTAATACTTTACATCTTCTCATTCATCTTGACCATTAAAAATTCCTCTTACACATTTTCATCTTCATCATCCAAGTCCACTCATTACTATCAAAGTTATACACACTAGTTCAGACCAACCATCTCAAGGCATTTTACATCATTCTCCTACAGATTTTGCACAATCCAATACACACCTTATACCATAATTTTGGTGTGTTTAATTCACCCACTTAACCCCTAATTCCTCCTAATCAACTCTAGGTCATTCCTACTCATAAGAATACCTTAGTTAACTCATTTCTACTCAATTAACCTTAATGACTCCTAGTAGGTTCTAGGTCATAGTAATTCACCTAACACTCAAAACACTTGGTTTCTGCACCAATTTCGCCATAGCTTCTCTACTATATTATCATGCCCAAATGCTTAGTCTTTTCTTCTCTAATCACCACAATCTATCAAATCCTTATCTCATGGTATTTCTCACCAAATTCAAGACATTCACAATCCACACAAAATGGTGCAATAATCTTAAATTGCATAGCACTAAGGCTCTTAAATGACATGGCTCTTAGGCCCTTAAATGACATGAATTTAAACACTGAATTTCACATAGCCACCTGCACACAACAATAATCCCATGGCAATACATATAAGCCCTTATAATTCATCTTATGATTGTTTTCCTAACTCATATGCCATTAGCTCCTTAGTCACAAGTTCACAAGCTTGTTCAAATTCTTTCCTAGGTCAACATAACCCATATTTATAATGTAAGCTCTAGGCTACATTTTGTATCAGTATGAATACAATTCCTTAAGGCATTAATCAACATTAAGGTAAGTCATTTACCTTAAGATTTCAAGCCTTTTCCTTTCTCCTTTCCTCTTTGTTTCTTGATTGAAAATTCGGCCAAGAGTTTGTTCCCTTGCTAAAGTTCTAACCAACATTAAAATTAAGATAATGAGTGCTAGGTAAAACCCTTAGACTCATTAAAACAACTCTTAAATATTAAGAGAGTGCTTAATGCACTAAATTGGATGATTACCTTAGGAATCTTGGAATGGAGTTTGGTAAGGAATCAAAGCAAGGCTCCAACTAAGCTCTTAGATATTGAATCAAGGCTAATACAAGGAATAGGACAAGGCATCAAGAGAAGCCAAAATCGGCCATATATGAAAATGGAGAAAACTTGAGTTTTATGGAGCTTTTCTTACCTTAAACCAAAGAGAGTGTAAACTAGCTCTTGAATATGAATGTTCCTCCTCAAATGGATCCAACTTCATCTTTTGAAGTTTTGAAAAGAGAGAAAGAAA
Organism: Limonium bicolor; assembly: GCA_023374045.1. NCBI lineage: Eukaryota > Viridiplantae > Streptophyta > Magnoliopsida > Caryophyllales > Plumbaginaceae > Limonium > Limonium bicolor. Next base: position 294,704,025 of record CM041781.1, on the reverse strand, counting down.
GGTCTTGACTCAACTAGCACAAATATGTGATTTGTTTTGAATTTGGAGCTTGGTATGTCTTAGGCAAGAAGGGAAGTTGGAGAAGATGAAGAACAATGGAGTTCAGCTCCTTTACGTGAGGAAGAAGGAGAGAATGAAGGTGGTGGCCGGTTGGGAGGGAAATAAATGAGGAGAGAGGAAAGCAAATGAGATATTTTGTTTACTTATGCAAAAAGTAAGTGAATAGTCAATTTCCTCCCCTTCCTCTTTTTCTACAAGTTCTGAATGGATTAGGTTGTGACTCACCCCTTAAGAAATTGGCCCCCATATGATATTTAGGGACTAGTTTGACCATTGACTAATCAATAGAGATTTAAGTCTTAATTTGGCACTATTTGGTTACTATTCATAATTAGTGCACAAATTTGTGAAATTTTTGTATTCTAATTGATTTAGGCTTCCTAATGTGATACTAAATAGCACACATGTTGATTAAGGTATAAACTTGGTCATTTAGCCACTCAAAACCCATTTCTAAGACAATTTTTCAAAAATGTACTTTAAGGAGTCTTAAAGCATAATTTGTGTTTTAACTTGTTTTTGAGCTTGGTTTTCTTTGGTAATTGTTTTAACACGTTCTTTAGCATGTTAATAAGGTCTAGGAATGCCCTTTGGGGTCCTAACCAAGGTTACACAAAGTCTAGAGCAAGTACTTGCATAAATTACCTTTATGGTGTATTCTTGTGTTTTCTATGGTTTATCTTGTCTACCAATGTTTCTAAGGTATGTTTTTGCCTTATTACATCATAACTTGATGTTTAATTACGATATTTAGGTTTGGGGTATTTCACTAATTGTCAAACTATTACACTTTGAGCCTATGTGACCGTCCAAGGATTTTGGGCTCATACATGACTCACGCGATTTCACGAAAAGGGGCGCCAGAGTTAGCTCTTTTCTGTATAGTTATAAACAAAATGGTTTTTTTTGTCATAGCTGCCACAGGAAAAAGTCAGACAAACTTCAAATAATAAAAAAATATGAGGGAAATCGTATATTATCAACCGAATTAACATAGGTTGGCCCACAAATATCCATAAAAACAAGGTCAAAAACATTCTTGGAAATAGAAGGACTGATATAGTGAGGAAATGCATAATACTTTCCTTTACAGCAAGCAGGACTCAAATTCTCATAGGAGACCACTGAGTATAAATGACTGAAATTCTCTATCGGTCACTTTGTGAACAGTAGTTGCCAGCAAAGATACAAGAGATCTAGCCTTGTTAAAGTAATCTATGGTACTTTCAATACCAGCCTTAGAAATACTAGCTAGTCGTAGATGGAGTTGGCCTAGATGTGTTGCAGTTTGAGCATCAAAAGAGTTGTGTGACTTTTTCCAAACCGCAACAAATTTCTCCAGATTTATAACTTGACCAACAATAGTAGACGACAAAGACATTAACAGAATGGCTCCCACTTGGTGCACGTACTCCCAAGTTTGGAATTTCATCGATAGTTTGGGCTGGACAAGGATAAGATTCATCTACAAAACTTGTACAAATCATTACCTCGCAAGAATGGTGTTATCATTCCCCTCCATAAACGAAAATTGTCTTTTGTGAGCTGGTGTAGATAGTATAGATTGAGGGCTGACATTTGTGTTTGTATTTGTTGCAAATGTAGCCGACGATGGTGAAGTCATCCCGCTCTGTGGTGTTACTAGAGACACCATTATCAGAAAACAAGAGAGCACAAGGAGAAGAAGAATAGAGGGATTACAGGTCCAGATCTGAAAGATGCAAATATCGTGATCAATAGAGGAAATGTGATAGTATTGTTGTATTGATTGATAGTTTGTTATAGATATTTGTAAGGTTTATATACCACTATAGCGATGGGCCTACATGATAAACTGTAAATTTGATAGAGAGTGGACTATAAACAGACGTGACTCAACACGCTAATATTGGGCTTTTAGTACAAACATATTTCGTATTTTGTTTCAATAATTAATCGCTCTTTTAATGTACTTTTTATTAAATAAAATTTTAACTCTCAAATAATAAGTTATAAGACATAAATTTTAATTTATATATCTTTAATAATGTGATTATGGAATTCATATATTAATTTAATTATATAAATAATGAATTATATTATACATAATAACAAAGAAGGATATTGTTTTCACCCGTATTTTTTTCCTCTTCAATTCATAATTAATTGATGTGAGAAACGTACTGTGCAGTGTGCAGGGGTACTGTATGGTCTGTAGTAATTAAGTTACTTACAGAGTAATGTATATATCGGGGTAATAATTGACGGACGGCAATTAATTAAGATGGGGGTGTTTTTTGTTTTTGTTTTCGTCTCGTCTCGTCTCATGTTTGTATAGACCAATCTATCTGGTGAATGTATGGAAGGTATACGTTGCTGAACTGCACATACAAACACACATTGTAACGACGACCAATCCTCTGTTTAAGTTCTTGTGTATATCATTTTAAAACCTTCTAAAAAAATCATTTTAAAACCTTCGATATATATATACAACATATATATATATATATCCATTAAATAGATTTTGTTTTAAATATTATTAAACCAGGCCACTTCAATATTTAACATGCATGTAAAATTTAACCTATAATATAAATTCTTAAATCATATAAAAATTAAATATGAAATTAATTAATATCATATATTAAAAATATAAGAATAAAAAACATAACCGAAATACTAAAAGTAAGGATTCTGATACTAATCAATGACTCAAAACAATAAAGGGGGATTTGCGTGATTGAGTAGGTGAAAAGTGTTTAATTGTGTGTAATGTATGTACATATTAATTGTGTACAAGTGCGTATGTACAAAAACATGCATGCATCCAAAGACGATCGAGAAGAAATCAATTGATGATTAAAATTTGAATGTTTGGTGAGACTTTATATACATAAGATCCGATATCCTTATAATATTATTATTTGTGATTGCATGTTGTATACAATTCAGTCAATTAATAACATAAAAGGCGAGGAATTGGCATGAGCAGAGAGATGGGCCAGTTGTGTTAGAAGTATGTAGTATAAAGTTAGCTGCCAGATCCGACCCAAAACAAACAAAAAGGTGAATTGCCCACGTCCTCCCTTGTTTTCCCCAGTGCTCTCATGGCTGTTTTGTTTTGAAGTGGTAGTGCGGCGCTTTTCTAGCTTAGCTATTTACTCCTCTAGCTAGCAGGTTGCAACAGTTGATGTTGGGTTTCTATGCTTCCTGAATTCAAGACCAAAAGTTTAGAAACACGATAAGATAGATCTTGCTGCTAAGAAACCATGTGACCAGCAAGGGGAATATCTAGGTAACTCTACGTAGTGGAGAGGATAACTGAAAGTGATGTATGAAAGAACAAAACAGAGGGCCCTGTTTGGCTGCTTGTAATCTAAGCTGAAGCTGAGTGAAGAGATTGATTGATTGATTTGTTAATAAACGACAGAAAGACAGACGTACAGACATTATTATTAGCATATTTGAAGAATCCCTAAACACACACACATACACTCAAAAAGAGAATAATATGGAGACAGTGACAAGATAGTTCAGTCGTTTCATCAGTCATCTCTTGTTGGGTCTCAAATTCTAATCTTCTTCAACTACCATTCTACACAAGATCCGAAAGGTTGATTGATTTTGTGCCTAGCTTTTACTCACAGTTTTGTATCCAAGTTTTTTTTAAAAGAAAAAAAAGTGACTTGACGTTATTTATATGGACAGAAAAGTGTAGTAAAAAAAACAAAACTTCGGACCTTTGAATCATGAGCGAATAAACTGGTGAACTTTATTAAGAACGTACATAAATATACTATAGGTTTGTGTAATAACAAAAGTCACATGCATAGAAAAAAAGATAGCTAGCTAATTAATAGTAGTAATAGTACTCTTAAAGGAAAATGTTAATAACACGCACAAAAAGGTGAACCAAATTCATTGCTTTCTACTACTAGTATACTATATTTTCTTTTTTAAAAGAATACTATTAGATCAGAGTGTTGGTGATGAATATTGAATATTATGGTTTGGTTTTTGTCTTACGGTGGGAGGTCTTTATCTAGAAGTTATCTGAGTCTAATGTGAATTAATCCGACCAGTATTCAAATCCAATAAAATATTAAAACCTACAAAATAACTAAAAGATTTAAAATACCAAAAGTGAATAAATAAGCCTATGCATATATCAACAGATCACGGGCGGCTCATGTGCAAAGCGGCACTGCCTCTCAAAAACACCCCAAAAAAAAAAACTCATCACGGCACTACCACTACCACAACCTCCAATACCAATTAATTAATTACCAGCCCTTCACATTTCTTATGCAGCTCCATTTAAACTGCACTCACTAATTTATTTCATATTATTATATGCAGAAGATCAATTCTAGACCACAGATGCAACATGTTGGAGAGTTAATTACATAACTAATCTAGATAATTAATTAAAGTGCACATACATATGCCTTTATATATTGTTGATGATCAATATGCTATGTTTATCAGATGTTATGTCTTTTCGACAAGATCGATCTATTAGCTAGTGGACTTGTGACCTAGCTAGCCGCGCGAGGTCAGTTTTCGTATCAATCGCTTATCGATCGGTGTATATATATTCTAACTTGTTTCATTTCATGTGTAAAAAAAAAAACAAATTTAAAACATTTTAGTTATCTCGCGGTTCAACACACACAGTGACCGGCAATTGATCATGGGTGTAGGGAATCTAGAACTTCTTCTTTAAACGAACAAAAAAAGGGTTATTAATTTCTTCTGCCTCAAACTAGTGACAGCTTTTGTCAAACCAATTAAAAGATAGGGTAGGAAATCTCTGCTGAATGATCTTCTATTGGACTTTGTAATCACCACCATATATACTACTCTTCAACTCAGCAATTACTTTAGTTAAAGTTGCGCTAGCTTAATTATATAATACTTAGGGGCGTTTGTTTTGGGTAATCAGGAAAGGGAATCGGAATCCTGTTGTTTGTTTTGCCAGTTTTCCTTTTCAGGAAAGGGAAAGGGAATGGGATTACCCAAAATCCTTTTTTCTGATTCCCCACCCCCTACCAGGGAATGGGATTCCCTTTCCCCAGTACATTTGACCGACAACATATGACCATGACCGATGACTAATAACCATTGACCGGTGACCGGTGAATGTTGACCGGCAATTAATGGTCGTTGACCAGCACCCGGCAGCCGTTGACCATTGATCGGTGGCGTTGACCGGTTATTATTTTATTTCCCCAGCTCAAACAAAAACAACCAGGAAAATCAAAGGGAATTCTTTTCCATTCCCTTTCCTGATTCCATTCCGTTTCCCCCGTTGAACCAAACGCCCCCTTACATGTTTTGGTAAAAAGTACTACTATTATATACATATCATATATGCGTGTATGTGGTAGAAGGAATGAGGAGGTGATGAGCTACAAGTACCAATTAAAAAAGAAAGGAACAAAAAGAAGTGTGTTATGATGGTTATGCTATATGAATGAATGATGTTAATTTTTTCGAAAATAGTGAATTCCATTGCCAAACAAATGGAAATCTTTGAGCTCTCTGTTCAAGGGTATATGTATGATGTCGATAATGATGGTTGTGGATCATATTACACTATTTATGGGTTGGGAAGAGGGACGGAGAGTGGTTACTGACAAAGGTCCATTTACTTTTTTCCCCCTTCCACTTTTGCTTTTTCGTCAGCTCTCTCTACTTTTCTCTTGTTTTCATTTTTATTACCAACTTTTTACAGAAAGGAAAATAGAAATACTAGCAGCTTATACTACTACACTATTTTAATTAATATTGTACAAAAGCGGTAGTAGTATTATAGTAGTAGTATCTTTGTTTAGGTCTCTTGGAAAACTGTGCTTTTTCAACAACTTTGAGCAAGAACGTCAATTACCTTTGACCGGCCTGCGTTTGTAAAGCTATTTTTTCTGGTACAATTGCTTATTTATTATCTATAAATAAAGAGCCATCCTCTACCATTGGATTCTAGCTGTGCTATGCCACTGCCATGAATTTCTGAAACTCTAGTTATTCTTCCCTTTTTTTTCAACTCGGGACGATAGAGGGCAGAAAAGTAAAAATACATAAGCTTACTACGACAGAAACAGAACCTAATTGCCAAACTAATTTGGGGGTTGCCCAGCCTCTATTTTCTGTCAACTTCAAAATCAAAATACCTCCTACCCTTAGGTTTAGGACCAGTACCAATCATTTGAATCTACGTCCGTACGTACAAATCAACGGTTAAACAAAACAATAAGCTGCTAGCCAAAGCACATTTCTATAAACTTGATGTAATAATTTAGTTTACGTACGTACGTACGTACATTTAGTTGGATAAAGCTTCCGTCCTTTTACACAAAGTTAATTTATGGAGGAATTTATCATTTCAATTTTAGTTATATATATGTAATTTGGGTTTGTTAATGGGCGCAGTTGAGTTGTTGATATGTACCCTACATGTCTGAATAATCAAGATAAGTAAATCCTTCTCCTTCGCAATTTAGTTATAAAACTACACAATCCATGCATAAATATAGGAACTCTTGGTATTCGGAACATATGAAATAAAAATTAAAGACAACAACTTATATCGTCCCAGTTGCACATATCCGATCCATCCAGAATACAGTTGTCTAGTCTTATTCGGTTTCCTTTGGATTTGACACGACCATCTGACAGTGTAAAAATAACCATCTTCACCTAGCAATGGAAAAAGAAACGCCCGGCTCGGAGTTCTAGAAGATGCACCGTCCGCCCATAACTTAGGGGGTGTTTGTTATAGATGTGCTCATGCTTGTAGGATTTGACCACAATTGACAACTGAATTGACTAGTTAAAGGAATTCAGGATGTAATTGGAGGGAATCCGGAAGCGTAGAAATAATGTTGCGTAGTTACTAATTGGTTCTAAATTAACATGTCTTTTAAAAGGTGAAAAAGAGTATATTCCACGTGACAAAACATTTTTACCAATGCTCTATCTTATTAAAATGTCTTCCACAATGCAGACCTTCCACTGTCTGTGAGTGAGACCATTATACTATAGATGAGAATGAGAATCAATCAATGAAAATGAGAAGCAAGTAACTATATTCTAATTTCAGGAACGGGTACCGTTGTTGAGACCTGAGGATATATGGCCTTGATGTTGTTGGATCACCAATATTATTCATTAGGGGCTCATAATTAAATTCTTGATAGGCACTTCAAATCGATCATTATAAAAGAGAAAAGATTTAGGATGTTGCTTTAGGGTAATAAGTTAAAAGAGAATTATAATGATTTTGTTTCCAGTTTTTCTTATTTTTATAAAAGAGATTGAGATCTTCTAACGTAACTCTTCACTCCTATTAGGGAATAAGATTCCCTCCCCAACGTATGTTGACCGTGATATATGGCTATTGACCGATGACTATTGACTGTTGACTGATGAATGTTGATCGATGACCATTCACTATTGACCGATAAATGTTGACCGATAAATTGATGATCGTTGACCGGCAGTCGACAATTGTTGACCATTGACAACCGTCGTTGACTGGATATTTATTTCTTTTTTCCAACACAAACAAACATACGAGACAATCAAAATATATTGTTTTTCATTTCCCTCCGTTCTCATCTCTGATTTTATTTTCTTTCTTCCGCTCAAAACAAACACCACTAAATTTGTTCAAAAACCATCATAGTTTACACACACAAAAAGAAAAAAAAAAGTATTGCTTCTTTACATTAATATAACCAGTCATATTTTTTGATAAATAGCTGGAAGCCATATATTAACCAGTTATATATCATTGTCAAACTGAGGTAACAGAATCGGTGAGCTATCCTTCACCTTGATAATAGGTCACATGTTTGACACCCCATACCCATAGGTTATAATTAGGGTTGTAGTAAAAAAAAGTTATTTATATGGAGAACATATGTAGTCTTGGTAGTCAGTAGTGAGTAGAATTAAAGTACGTAGCTCTTCATGAGCTCTGTCCCCATCCCACTTTACATCTCCACCGTCGATAGCATTTAAACCATTCCCCCATCCCATGTCATGTTTGCCTTAATTTGCAACTTGCTTTTCTTACTATACCCATTACCCATTACCCAACCCAAGAGAGTAGACCCGGCCCCCATATGCGCATACGGACCTTCTTCATTTCCTTCACCGTCGACCCACCCGGCCCCTGTACTTAAAAGAAAGTAAAAAAAGCCTTCCATCCTGATCAACAACAACATCACCACCAATAAAGCACCTCGCGAGCTACTCAACAACAACAACAACAAAAAAATCCTCACGCACTCACCTCACCTCTCCTCCACCACCATAGACTAAGACTAGCTCTCTCACCTATAGTATACCCGGCCATATCTCTCTTCAAACCAAACAAAGAAACAAACAACCAACCAACTATGGCTTCCAGAATCATTACCATCGACGACCAATTATTATACTCCGACCAAGAAAGCACATCCTCCTCAACACCACCACCAGACGACAATAACAACAACAACAACTTCAACCACAAACGCCGCAGTTGGTTAAGCCACTTAAGCAGCTCAGTTGAAACAACAGCCACCACAACACCCTGTAGTCACCGTAGTTCCTTCTCCTCAACATTCTCCGGTTCAACTCTACAATCACAACACCAACCCTCCCCAAAACCCCATAAATCCAACCAACCTTTATGGGAATCCATCCGCCGTCTCCGTCATGAAATCAACTCCTCCCGTGGCGGTGGAGGACGTCATCATGAAGTCGGTTTAGAACACTTTCGACTGATTAAACGAGTTGGGTCTGGTGATTTAGGGAGTGTCTATTTATGCCAGATTCGTGGTGGGTTGAGTAATAGTAATAGCTTATATGCTATGAAAGTTGTTGATAGAGAAGCACTTGCGAGTAGAAATAAACTTGGAAGAGCTGAAATTGAAAGAGAGATTCTTTGTATGCTTGATCATCCGTTTTTACCTACTTTATATGCTGAATTTGATGCTTCTCATTATTCGTGTCTTGTTATGGAGTTTTGTCCTGGTGGTGATCTTTACTCCGCTAGACTTAAACAGCCTTCGAAGCGGTTCAACGTCTCCTCCACAAAGTAAGTTAATTCGATTTCTTATTATATTCATGGTGCATGTATGATGATTAGTTAATATTTATTTAATCAGTAGCTAATTAAGTTATCATTAATTATTAATCCACAGGTTTTACGCGGCTGAAGTGCTTTTAGCACTAGAATACCTTCACATGATGGGTATAATCTACAGAGACTTAAAACCAGAAAACGTTCTAGTTAGAGAAGATGGACACATCATGCTCTCTGATTTTGATCTCTGTCTTAAATGTAACGACGTCGTACCTAAACTCCTACTTCATAAACAACAAACTCACAACAACAACTATCCTAGGTTTACCACCAGCAGCAGCGTCAGCGTCTCCTCATCACCACCACCGCAACCGAATAATGTCACTGCAACACCTTCATGCGCTGGACCACTCCGTCCAGTCCTCACTTCATGCTTCTCACTTCGTAGAAGAAGACAAAGTTCAACAACAACTACCATAACTGAATACGCAACCAGCCGCCACAACGACGACAATCTGAGTGGTGTTACGGACAAACACTACTCCAAGTCCAACAAACACCGTAGTACGGAATGGGAATCAGAATCGGAATCAGATTATTACAACTACTCCAGCGACGTTCAACGACACAGTTCAGTGATGTATCAACGATGGGCAACTGAGATGGTAGCTGAACCAATTGAAGCTAGATCAAAGTCATTTGTGGGTACACATGAATACTTAGCACCGGAAGTGATATCTGGTCAAGGACATGGTAGTGCAGTTGATTGGTGGACATTTGGTGTGTTTCTTTATGAGATGATATTTGGAGTTACACCTTTTAAAGGTGAGAATAATGAGAAAACACTAAGGAATATACTCAAACAACCACTCACTTTCCCACCATCGACTACTAACCAGTACCGCAATGGAGAAGTACTGGAGATGGAAATTGTGAAGGATTTAATACGGAAATTACTGGTGAAGAATCCGAAGAGAAGGATTGGGAGTTTAAAAGGTTCGGTTGAGATTAAAAAACATGAGTTTTTTAGAGGAGTTAATTGGGCGTTGATTAGATCAGTTAGACCGCCGGTAGTACCGTCGGAGGAAATGAGAAGACGTGGTGGGAGCGGGAGTAGTAAAAATGTTGAGAATAATCAAGTAATGAAGAAGATGATGATGAATGATCGTGATCGGAAGATAGCTGTAATGATGATGATGAAGAAAAAGAGTACGACGACGACGAATAGTACGCCTAGAGGATTGACGTCGTTTATGTTGCCGAAAGTATTAAGCAGGAAGGAGAGAGATCAGCCTTATCAGATCCCGTTTCATTATGATTATCATCGTAGTCGACATCAACATGGGCAAGTGAATGATCAGCAGCAGCAGTATCAGCGTCATCTTCGTCGTCGTGATGAACAACAACCGCATAATCAGCATTTTGAGTATTTTTAAACAAGTTTAATTTTTATAAGTTAGTTTGTTTGTTTGCTGGTTCTTTATAGATTTTGGCAAAGTTAGTTTTTTTTTTTATTTATATAATTAATATACTATGATTTGTGTTATGTAAATATAGATAAAAATCAATGAAGCTAGCTAGCTCGCATTTATCAATAAAAAATTAATAGCGTTTGATTTGAGCTCTACTAACACAACCAAATCCACCTCTACACAACTAAATAACAAATCAAAGCATCATCAGCTAGCCGTGAGGAAAATTAGTTACTATCTACCGGCGGTCCGGCGGTGAATGAACGTGACCATGATAGTCATAACTGAGATACCAGGAAAAATGAATGGATGGATAACTGGTATCCAATGTTTAAAATCGATCATTCTCTCTTACATTACAATACTAATTACTACTACTATATAGTATTATTATTTTATGTTATGCACATAATGACCGGATCTCATAGTATAATTAAATGGTAGGACCCATAATCTCTTATTTATACTATCTGCTCCCTCCCTAACTTCTTTTTCTTGAAATCTCTGTTGGTGGGGGATTGAATTAATTAATTATCAATTAAAACAATGGGATATCGTGATCTCCTCTTTTCATGTATGATCTCATCTCTCTTTTATGTCTTTTGTCTTGTATTTCAAAAAGGAGTGAGTGTAAAAGTACGACATATACATGGTTTTTGTTTTTATTTTATGATATTCTAATATTATGTGGTGTGAAGCATCAAGAGAGAGAGATAGAGTGACGATTGTCATTATTGCATCTTCATGAATGAGGGGGTGTGTTATCATACCATACATGTGTTACCAATTATGATCTTTCTCTTTCTTTCTTTCTTCGTTTCACATAACAAAATTACACGTAAAATCAAAAAGAATTTAATAGCATGCAGTGTTGTGTTGACTGTGGTGTACATAAAATACAAACGCAGCTAATAATAAATCAAAGATCGAAGAATACAAAAGTGGCATATATCCCAGCTTTAATCCTAGCTATATATTGTTATATGAAAGTAAGGAAAAGTAATGTGTGAAGATGTTTGGACCATGCATGTTGGTGTGTGATCTTTGATGACAATACACTTTTTTTATCATCTTTTGTTGCTTACTCAAATTTGGGATCAGGGACCATTAATTGATACACAGCAATGACCAGTCTCTATTTTGCACACTCATCATGCATACACCCTTTATAGTACTCTTGTAATTAACTTCCGTTTAATTAGTTGATCAATCTCATTTTTTTTTTAAAAAAAGCTAATTAATTAATCTTTAAATTAAGGGATATATAGTTGTCAAAGCTATAAAGCGAATGTATCTAGCTAGTCTTAAAAGTGAGATGTACGTACGAACATTTTGCTTTGTTTGGTACCACCACTCGTTATCTACATTGTTTATCTGTGGACTATCGCAACTTATTGCTGTTGATCAGCTACTAATCAAAAAAAAAAAATTATACTTTCTTATCTATTGTTTTAGAGATAAATTTGGATCTCTAAAATAATAGATATTTTGAATAGAATGGAGTACTAGATGTATATGCAGATGAGATAATAGTCATGTCTTTATCAATATATGCACACATAGGCAAATAGATATAGATACACGTAGAAAGAGAATGCAATAATGTACACACATCTGTAAATGAATCTTCCATCACATGAGGCTCGTGAACGCAAGTAGCTAGCTAGCAAATAATAATAATAATTACTATAGTTATATGTTTTTCTTTTGGAAAACTTATATATATGTGGTGTAGATCGATTCGTGTGCATGAGATTACTATATCATTGCAGATGACCAACCAAGTTGTAAATGAGACATATCATATCATACATACCTTTAATTATGATCATATACAATGAAACAACAAGTTTTTTTTTGAAATCAAGAGCTAGAATATATATGTTTAATTTGATGAGAAAAAACTGCACAAGAACCTTGAGAGCAATATCCAAAAACGACAATATTGACATGTGTTTAATTTCGTCAAAAGTCCATTCGAGTGTAATTTCTACTTTTGAGTAATTTCTATCAAAGTGAGAACTAATTAAGAGTTAACTGAGTTATACGTAACGTACGTACGTACTTCTTAATGTGTCTTCCTAATTAATTAGAATATGGTGAGAGAGCCTATATATGATCGACTTGAACCTAGAGTCTGTTCTGTACTTACCAATTACTAAGCGACTGTACACCACTGAATTTTTGAGATAGGCGGATAAACTACATAATTAATTAATCACCTACCACAACTATATATGTGTTGAATGTATATTAAAACAGTAGTAATATTGTTCGAATCTGGGATAATCCCACCTGAACTGAAAGACTCGCACGCGCAATCTTTACGTACAGGCTTTTTTTTTTGCAGTGTTTCGCATGTGCAGTCAGGCAATTTTTTTTCTTTCGGTTCTTCTTACCTTGCAGTATCGCATGGCAAAAGAAACGAGGGCAGCAGCGCGCAGGTCCACTTCCTTCTGTTCCATTCAATATATACTACTTAGGAGTATATCATAAAAAATCAAAGGGAATCTTGGATATATATAGAAGGCGGCCATTTTAGTTGTTTCTATCCACCTGTTATGAATTTTGATACTTTTCAGATTTTATTCTAATAACCAAAAAAAATAGACTCTTTTTTTTTAATCATTGAAAGCTGTAATGAATGCTAGCAATTAGAATTACAAAGTAAAAACAAAACAAAATAGGACAGTAACAAACATAATACGTGAGAGAAGAGTCAATAAGTAAAACATGGATTAAAGTGAGAGGGAGATTAGAACTCTAATGAGAGACTATCAGAGAGACTAGATGTCGAGATCTCCGGGTGATTTTCTTTATTTTTCTTTTTCCCTTCAACTCTTGCACTTCTTCTCGGACCTTCGAGAGATTTTGAAAAGTTCTCAATAGAACTCTAATGACTTACTCTCTGTACGTATGTCAAAAGATTTAAAATATCTAAACAATTGACATGGAATTATTTAGAAGAACTTTACCGTCACATTAATGTTCAGTTGCTGTCTCCTTTACTTTGAAGAGAATCGTCGAATTTAGGGAAAATTCTATTGGAATGTTGACAATTAGAGAGATCCAATGGAACAAACACAAAACAAATCAGTCGGGGGAAAAGCTAGCTTAAACGAAAGCAACTCGACCATGCATGAAACAAAAAGGAAAGAAAGAAAAGCCAAAGTTAGTGGACCAGATTCAAATACAAAAGAAAAATGCTAAGTACTATTATTCTGAGCAATATTTTCATAGTTATAAGGGGATTTTTCTATTAACAAGGAGTTCAAATAAGAGATGATAGTTCAAAACTTAGAGTTCGCTCATACACTCTTAATTAAATAGACACTCATATAGTTTCCGAATGTTAATGTTTCTAACTGGTTTCGAATGTCTAGAGCCTCTCTTTTCGCCTGAGCATGCATTAGTTTTCAACAAAGACTCATTTTTAGGATATAGGTGCAATTTTATCCAATTTTTATAGTTTTCACTGTTTTTCTATTTCTAAGAGGGAGGTTGTTTCTTCCTTAACTTGGCTTAGCTGGTGTAGTCTCGTATTCGTGCTGGCCTGTTGTAGGTTATGTCTTCTGATGTAACTCTCAACTTAGTCGTCTTTGAAGCTATAAAAAAAAAGTTATCAATAAAAGTTTAGTTTTTTTATAATTATGGTACAAGGTCAAACAGTCCACAAAGATGGACAAGACAACGCAACGCAAGCTAAAAGACAACTACCCTCCCTCAAAAATTTATCCTTACTACCCCTACAAGACTTATATAAATCAAAACTCCCCTCAAATATTTTTCCTAACTCTACTCTTAGCATGTATATCAGTCTATCTTTATGCTTTTCCTTAATGTTAATCTTACATTAAGATAGACTAAACTTGTTCCACATCTAAATATCTAAGTATTGCTCCTTGACCTATTTAATATAAGAAAATAAAGTTGTTTAGACAAATCACACTGACCAGTCAGAACTTTCATTTTATGTATATGGTTTTGGCCCATGACAAGGACTAACATGTATGAATTATACAACAAATATATGGTACTGATGACTAATGTGTATTCATTAAGGGCAACGAACTAAAACAAAATATTTTTACTCTATATCAATGACTTTATTCCTCAAATTGAGCATTGAATCTAATCTCCAAGAATCAGTACTGTGAGCTTTCACATCCTAAACTGTAACATCTTTTATAACGTATATCTTGATCCAAATTATGCAAGTGGATCTTAAACCGTTGCTAGCTACAAACAGGACTTTATAATAGCGTCGAACTGCTTATTTATTTTAGGCTGACAAATGTTCTCCACGCAACAGAGCAATAACTTTTCTCTTCTCACTCGACCGATATGCAAATTTGAACTATACTAGCTGGCATAGTTTATCAATTCATAATATGTTGGTCACCACGGTCTACTACATCTGGATAGAGAGATGCAAGCGCGCTATGGCGAGTCAATTCAAGGACCCTGCACTCATCATTGCCGACATCAAGCGTGCTATGAAGGCGGTTATTGAAACAAAATTGAGAGAGTCAATTAGAGACTTTGATTGGTTAGAGAGGGTCTTGAGCTCTTAGTTCTCCCTGTTCATGCTACTACCCCTCACTTCTTTTGAACCCATTTTGCAGGCTCTAAGCCTTTTTGGTTTATGGCACTAAGGAGGTTTTTGTCTCATACTTCCGGTTGCCACGTTTGTAGGCCTATTCGCCACTCGGTATATAGGTAACTATATACCAATCTGTACAGTTACATTTTCTCAGCAATATATTTACCCCTTTATACAAAAAAAAAATTCATAATATGTCATTAAAATGTTTCATAATTCACAATATAACTTATTTTGAAACTTGTTTCTCATATACCACGAAAATATTTCAAAATTCACAATATATCACGAATGTATGTTGACTGTGCCCTGGAAAATGACCATTTTACCCCTGTCAGTTTAATTTTTTTTATTATTTTTTTAAGTTAGTGTTTTTTATAACGACTATTTTTTAATCTTTTAAAATTCATAATATGCCCTTGTTTTTACAAAATGTTCACAAAATACCACTGTTTTTACAAAAAAGTTCACAATATACCCTTGTTTTTACAGTGGTTCACAATATGCCCCTGCTTTTACAAAAACTTCACAATATGCCGCTATTTTTTCTTATATGTTGTTGCAACAGCTATTTTTTGTTCAAACAGTTAGTTTGACTTCAACAACTCTTTTTTTTTCCTATAGAAGCAACGTCTTGTTATATAAACATCACAAACTTCATAATAGAGACATGACCATGTTTACAACCACAATTAATGAGAAATTTCAAACAACTAGTTACAACTGTGGAACTTCATTCAATCTCACTCCCTTACGCAAGAACACTTCAGTTGGCAAGTCATACTACAACTGATGGGCTTATGGTTTCTTTGAAAGTGTGTATTACTTTAGAATGAGGGTTGTATCGATCCTGCATATGCATCACTATTGCCCACCAATGAAAAAGACCACAAGCCCAACAATTGTAGTATACCTTTCTAATTGAAGTGTTCTTGCGTAAGAGAGTGACATTGGCTTCACATTTGTAATATGTTGTTTGTAATTTTTAATTGATTGTGATTGTAAACATGACCATGGCTTTAGTATGAGGTTTTTGTTTTGTTTATATAATAAGAGGGTGCTTATATAGGGAAAAAAGAGGTTTTGAAGTCAAACTAACCATTTGAACATAAAAATAGTTGTTACAACAACTCAAAAGAGAAACATGACATATTGTGAAGTTTTTGTAAAAACAGGGGCATATTATGAACTTTTTTGGAAAAATAGTGGCATTTTATGAAATTTTTTTAGAAACAATGGCATATTGTAAACTTAAAAAAACATTATAAAAACCATAAACTCAAAAAAATTAAATTTTTGAAAATAAAAAAAATTAAAGTGTGAGGTAAAATGGTCATTTTCCAGGACACAGTCAACGTCCGTTACTGAATATTGTGAATTTTGAAATATTTTTATGACATATGAGAAATAAGTTTCTAAAAAAAGATATATTGTGTATTATGTACATTTTAGTGACATATTGTGAATTTTGTCAAACAACTTTTACTTGGGTCAGCGGTAAGCTGGTTTAAGGCTGCTCGACTTTCTTCTTCGGGTTAACATGTTAGTTTTGGACCCACCCAAGACTCCCGATGATAACGCATGCCACTTTTAGATTAATCGAGAACCAAAACTACTGGGCCTGAACGGCCATTGTTTTACCCACCTTAGCCTATGCGATCCCAGTTCCCATTTGGCCCATCATCTTTTTCTGGAGTCTCATTTTGAAGCAGAAAATAACCCTGGAGGCACGTCTTCCTAGAGCGCGCAAATACCATTGTATAACCGGTTGTACGGTGAGCATCGCACAACCGTTCATTTTGGATTTAAAGGTTGTTCAAATTTTTGTATTGATTGTTCAGATTGATGAAAAGATTACACATGTTAGTATAAAGATTGTTCAATTTTATAGGATGTTTGTTCAAATTAATTATGAAAATTGTTTGAGGATGTACAAAAATATCGTATAACCAGTTGTATGATAGTCGGCTTGCCACCACGGCACCACATACCCATGGTTTTCTTTTCTTCTTCTTTTTTTCAGGCATTTGGTTTTCTTTTCTCCCCCCAAAACAATATAAAAAGTTAAAGTGACAGGAAGAGGAATATCGGGGTTGCTAATGCTATTGCTATCCTCACACCTCTCCCTGGCGATAATTCTAGATAGTTAATTGCATATTAAAAGGGCAAATCAGAATCTTTCCGATAATTGTAAATAGCCTTAATAAAAACAATGTTAAATGGCGCTGAAATGTCTAGGTGTAATAATAATATATTCAACCATTGTTATGGCACCTTCATTATTATTTTTTTAAATGAAACACGGTCTTCATTTTTTTTAGTTTGGACATCTTCATTATATGAAGTGGCGGAGCCAAAAATTGAAATTGAGAGAAATGAACAAAATTATAAAAAATTAGGGATCTTTTATTCTGTAATTTTGTGTAATTTATATATGGCATGGCACCTCTCCTTCCTTAGCGCCATTTATTTCTTTCACTCTTTATATCCCACCACTGACCACCAGCGGATCCTATTTAATCCATGGGTAATTGGGTACATCATCATCATCTATGCAACATAAGTGGGGATCTGCTCCAGAAGAAGAATGATCGAATCAGATTGATTAAAAAATAACTGGAAAGGTGAGGAAGAAAAACAATTAAAAGAAAACTTTTCAGGACCTAACACCTCATCCAGTTTTCAATGTTAAAACCATCAAACTCAGCCACCCTCTCTCTCTCTCTCTCGCCTGCAACTAGCCCACAACCCACCCTTCTTTGCTGCCTATGCTGTAATCCATAGAAAACCTTTATCTATATATACCAGAACCAACTTATTGCACTACCTCAACTCAACAACTCAACTCAATTACCCCGAAGTGGAATTTCTCCTCTCCTTCTACCTCCCTTGTCAAATTACCCCCTCATCGGTTTTCGAGCATCTTGATCAAACGTCTCTCACAGTCTGCTGTTATTACAAATATGGCAAAGAACATGGCAGAGTCACCTCTTGAGCGATCCCGCATGCCTGCTCTTGACCACAAGCTAGCCATGGCAAAGCGATGTTCTCAAGGTACACCATTTAAACTTCTGCAGTCTTCTGAACTTTACTTATCTGTCCTGTAAGCTGTAACTCAGAATTGGGGAAGAAAGGCTTGATTCAGTTGACAGAGTTAGACTCTCTACGGTAATTACCATTAATACAGTATCTATTATTTCACTGAATATAAATTCAGAGAGTGTTCTAGCTGGAACCAAAGCAGCAATTCTTGCAGGAGCTGCTACCGCCATTCCAACTGTAAGCATTCTCATTTCCCCTGTCTATTATGCTTACCTGGACCTGCACAAATTGAAAAGAACTAAAAAAAATTATAATCCTTAGTATACATCTTCCGTGAACAACTTTCCTTTTCTAAGTATGAGTAACAATTATTCTTCAGGTGGCGAGTGCAAGAATGCTTCCCTGGGCAAGGGCACATCTCAATCATACCGCTCAGGCACTTGTAGTCTCATTGGCAGCTGGAGCAGCGTATTTCATTGTCGCAGACAAGACTATTCTAGCATCTGCAAGAAAGAACTCCTTCAACAATGTTAAAGCAGCTTAGAAGAAACAAATTTTGACCCTACTTGCTACTTCAATAACATTAGTGTATTTTAGTATGTAATATAAAATCATTGGATCCAGAATCTGATCGACTACACATATGCTATCTTCAGTCAACAGACACATGATATACATAAAATGCAATTCGGTCCACTCTTCAGTTTTATACATTTTTCTATACAAATGAAATACCATAAGCTTCTTCACCAGTAATCCATACAAGAACAAGACCCATCTTTAAAATGGTGAAATCGAGTCCGATCTCTAGCTATAATATCCCTCTTATAAATCTTAGATATGAGCTTCGTAGCCGAGTGACAATTCGCACAAACTCTCAAGTTTTTCACAATCCTTATAGTAGTTCCAGGTTTAGTACTGATCAGACCAAAAGCAATCGCCAGTCTCTCACTATGGTGGCTCAGGTGAGCACCTTCCTTGCACTCTTCATCCATGTCGTACAACACATCAGAAGTGTCAGGAACAAACCCATTTGTAGCCAGAAGCCTATCTACCTCGTCCAACATCATGTATATTTCCCTGCTTTGTGGGTGAAGCTTATCACCGGCTAAGAACTCGTGAACTATGCTGTCAACCTCAATGGAGGTGGACCCAGGAACTTTCTTCATCCCTTCATCATTTAGCCTTGTTCGGATTCTGCCAACATCATCCCACTTACCAGCTTTTGCGTATATGTTAGATAACAAGACATAAGCACCGGGGTTATTCGGCTCAAGCTCAATGAGACGGGCAGATACTTTTTCCGCCAATTCCGTTTTCCCGTGAACCTTGCAAGCATAGAGCAAAGAACCCCATATAGCACCATCTGGTGCTAGTTCCATCTTCTTGATTAGAGTCTCTGCCTCATCGAATAATCCAGCTCGGCCCAACAGATCAATCATACATCCATAGTGCTGTAACTTTGGTCTGATATTATAGCCTTGGGTCATGGAACTGAAAAGTTCACGAGCATGATCCACAAGACCACCATGAGTGCAAGCTGATAAAACAGCAACAAATGTTACATCATCCGGCTCAAACCCACTAGCCACCATCTCATCAAAGAAATCAAGGGCCACAAGGGCATGTCCATGCATCCCTAATCCAAAAATGATTGCATTCCATGATGCCAATGTTTTCACTTCCATACTGTCAAATACTTGTTTCGCGGCATCAATATCTCCACACTTGGCATACATATCTATGAGACTAGTTCTGAGGGAGGTATTGACGGTCAGCCTACCACTTAAGTTTGTGTCTATGTAAGCATGGATCCATTTGCCAAGATCGATTGCACCCAGATGCACACAAGCGGGGAGAACATTTAACAAGGTCACGTCATTTGGATCAATATGCACAAGTTGCATCTGTCGAAACAGCAATAAAGCTTCCTTATAGTAGTTGTTATGAGTATACCCACCGATCATTATGTTCCAGGAGATTAAGTCTTTATCAATTAAGCTACCAAACAACCTTTGTGCCATGTCCAAATCACCACACTTTGAGTACATATCAACAAGTGCGTTCACAATCCTGGTATTCATTTGATAACCGTTCTCGCCCATCCAAGCATGGACCCACTTCCCGAATTCTATCGAGCCTGATTGAGCACATGCAGAGAGCACGATTAGCAACGAGCTATCATTGGGTTTAGCCCCTACGCTCAACATCTTTTTGAAAAAGTCCAATGACTCATTAAATTTCTCCATCTGCGCATACCCAGACATCATAGCATTCCAAGCAACAACATCCTTGCTAGGCATTTCATCGAACAGTCGACAAGCCTCGTCCAGATAACCCCTCGTAGCATACCCAGTAATCAAAGTCGTGAAAGACACAGCATCCCTCATATGACTTTTGTCAAACACTTGGTGAGCGAGTCCCAATTCCCCGTTGCTGGCGTACATATTGATGATCGAGGTGTGCACGAATGCATCAGAACCCAATCCAAACTTCAAAACCTGCCCGTGAACTTGTTTCCCTACTGAAACATCCCCTGATTTTGCGCAAGATTTCAGAACGAAGGGGAAGGTATAGGAGTTTGGGTCCATCCCCGAAAACAACATCTGGGAATAGACCCCAATGGCTGAACATGGGTCGGTCCCCAGCGAATGCCCGCGAATCAGGGTGTTCCATATCAGTCGATTTGGGTTTGAGATAGTCTCAAATATCGATCTGGCGTAAGAGAGGTCACCGGATGCATTGATCGCGCAGAACTCGATGAGTTTGCTGAGAGCGAACTGGGTGTTGTGAAGGCCCGTCTTGATGAATTGGGCATGGATCTGCTTTAAAGTGTGGATGGATTTGCAGTTGGCGAGGAGGGAGAAAGACGGGTGTGTTTGGAGGAACGAGTAAGGTGGGTCAGATTGTGATGGGTTGAGGGGCGGGAAATGGTCCTGGTAAGAGATAGAGGTTGGAAGTGACAAAACTGGGAGTGCCATTGTGTTCTCAACGAACAAGACGGGGAGAGCGCAAAGGAAAAGAAGGAACCCAGACCATGGATTCTGTCACCAGAAGTTAAGGTCGGAATCCAAGATCATTTCACTACTAAAATAATAATATTTTATTCTTTTTTATAATCTTTTTTTTATTAAAATATTTATTTTTAAAGATTCTTAATTAAGAAATTCTCACATAATTTCTTTTCTCCATATCAAATTTTATCTTTTTGTGTTACTAATTTGGAGCATGGTTGTAAGAAACGGTATGGTACGGCCGTTTATACGGCGTATCACCCGTTTTTGCAATTAAACGTATTGATACGGCCGTATGAAATCCGCCTCATCGAACACCCCATCTCAAGGTGCCGTATGACCGTATAATCATATTTATTTCCGTATTTACCGTATTTTTAAAGAATACGGCATAACCTATTGAAAACAATGATTTGGCTAGAGTAAAAAAAACTAATTTTTTAAGTGAAAATAACGTTGACCTTATATAAGATTTTACTTTACGAAAAATGATGACATAAATATGACCACCATTAACTATAAATTGAATATTTGTGGGGTAAAATTATAATTATACCAATAACTTTTCTATTTTTTAATTCTTTTTTCTACTTTAATAATAGTGTGTCTTTTTTATTTAAATTCATTAATGTAACTTATCTTACATCACTCAACAAAACTTCTATAAAATTCTTATAGTTTAAGAATGTGATAAATTTATAATATATAAATATACAATTTGAAGAAATTAATAACAAAATATAAATATTATATACAAAGTGGAACATATTTTATACTTGTAATTATTTATTATAAGTTTTTATTATTTAAATATTAATATTTCAACCGTACTGGTTCCCCGTTTTATCCGTATCGATATTTCCGTATCACGTACTCTTAATAGTCTGTACTGAACTCCCATACCGTTTTTTACAACCTTGATTTGGAGTTGATCACACTCCATTGTGGATGCCCTTAGGCATTTGCTGTGAGCTTTGTAAGTTGGGGTCGTTCGCTCGTTAATGGTAGATTTTGCTGACGTTAATCCCACATTAAGAGCCCATTCGATATCAGCGCACAAAAGAATAATCTCACCATGGTTAACTTATGTACAATTGACATGTGTATTGAGTTTACATTTTGTCCATTCACAAACTGACAAATGTCATACACTTTTTGGAAATAACAGATTAATCTCTTGTTCGCTGCTAGCGAACGCGACCTAATTTATGAAGGAAAAGCTCAACTTAATGGTTAATGGGGCAACGGGCCTTTCGTTTGGCACCTCAAAATTGAATGCCGGCTTGGTAACCAAAATACCAAACTACCCTTCTTCAATCTCAGTACGTCCACGTCTCTCTCTTCTTATGCCCACGTCACTGGAACATATGAAAAAATCACTGGAATACCTTTGCACACCAGATTGAAGAAAGAGGGCGCACACTAGACTGAAGAAAGAGGGCGCACACCAGATTGAAGAAAGAGGGCCCTCGCACACTAGATTAAAGATATAGGACTATAATAGATATATGAAACCGATTATGTTCAAATTGAAGCTTTTGGTAAGAGTTTGCTCATTCTCTGTAATTTTTCCTACCGGGTTCGAATTCAACGACCAAACCTAATTTTTGGGTTCGATTTACTTCTGATTTGGACTTCAAGATTCTTTCCTAACTCTGTTCTACTCTTCCCTAATTTCTGCGATGAAGATTTCACTTGTAGTCAATGTTGTTGTGAGTGATGGAGGATAAAGCGAGGGCTAGAGGGTGTAATACTGCAAGCCATAGAAACAGGAAAGATAAGCTTAATTTCTTAACGCAGGAAAATAAACCTCTATCTTTAATTCATCCCATTCATGAATCATTGAAAAATTTCAACCCGAATCGTGCATATGTCTTCCTTAGCCTTAATAATAAAGTCCATTAATGGGAAAATTTGAGCATTAATGAAATGAACGAACGGAGCCTAACACTTCGAATAATTTTGAGGAGAAAAAGTGGGTTGTGGGTAGTCGAATCGGATGATAGGACGGGCAATGAGTCGGGTTTGTATGGGGTGAAGCTTAAGCCGCATCCTTCATAGGTTTCTATCTGTTGTCGCCCGTTAAGTATCACCCTAACCCACGGATGAAATGGTGAGTCAGGTGATTAACGGGTAATACTTTTATTGTACGTTTTTATAATTTTTAGAAAATACTAGGGGTTGATTATAAATTTATAGTAACTTTTAGGATCAAAATGTTATTGACATAAAAATATTGTGAGTTTGATTGTAATTATTAGTGAAATTCATGGAGTCTTATCATGAATTCTGAAAAATATTTGGATCAAACTGTAAACGGGTGATGGGTTGAGCAATAACCCGATGATGGGAGAAAATTTTCTCACTCGTATCTGACCGACTAATCATCCGTTTCACCCGTAACTCATTTTTCACCCGTCACCGGTTTTTCACCCGTTTGTTTTGGATTTTCACCCATTTATATGGGTTGGGTGGACGAGTGGATCAGGTAAATAAGTATTACCACCCATACTCGATCAGTGTAGTATAGAAAACGTAGCAACCAAGTATCGAGCTGTGAGACTCGAAAATGAATAAGTCTAATTAGACCTGGCAATTTGGGTCGATGGGTCGGGTTGATATCAATCCTAACCCAACCCATTTAAAATATCATCAACCCAACCCAACCCAAAATGGATTGGTCAGAAAATCATGACCCTAACCCAACCCGTTTATAAATCGGGTGACGGATGACCGGATGACGGACCGGGTCGGGTGATGGATGAAACTTTTTCATCCGTCACCCGATCCGTCATCCGTTCATCACCCGATCCGTCATCCGTTTAAAGTTCCACCTTATTTTATTTCAAGTAACCAAACAGATCTTACAAAAATTTTAAAAAATCTAAAAGATAGTTGTAGACTTATATTTTATCGTCCATTTTATTTTCTTCCACATACACTACATAATATGATACCATTTTCTTATTGATATTAGTAGATTTTTTCAGTATGTTTGAGTGAGTATTCTTAAAATATAGGTAACTTATACCTTACAAATACAAAAAAGTTTCATATTTATTACCATACTTAAAAAAAATGTTGTTTATGATATAGAAAAGGTATCACCCGATTATCACCCGATCCACCCGAATCACCCGCGGATGATGGATGGACGGATGATGGATGAAGAATAAATGGGTGACGGATGGACGGATGATCAATGGTATATCCGGGTGACGGATGCGGGTGATGCTTCACCCGATCCGAACCCGATCCATTGACATCCCTACTTTCAACCCTAACCCAACCCACCCAACCCATTTTTAAGCATACAATAATTTAAATGGATTAGGAGTAGAAATTAATAAAATAAATCCAAAACATCCAGTGCTAGCTGGCACACTAATTAGGATGAAACAAAAGGAAGAGAAGTAATCTTGCTTGATCGACCTAACTTTAAACGAATTCCATGTTATGCGAAGAATGTAAGTATTGCACCAATTTCCTATGAACAGAAAAACACGTACTTTTTCCATAAGTTTATATTTATCAATATTAGTCTAAAGCTCTACCACTGTTTTTGAGAAATCCGGTCTACATATGCACATGATCCAAGTGCACTTAACAAAAAGGGGAACGAAAATGAAAATCTTCATTATGCATTAGAGAAATATACTAAAGACAAATCTTCTAAAGTTATAAATAATTAATAAATTGCGAACTCAAAGCTTCAAACTATGACTGATAGTTTTAAAATAATTACACTTGTTTAAACTGAGAGCTCATATCTGAGAAAAGTACAATGACAATCACTTAATCGTTACCAATAGTTGAGGAACTTTTATGCGGCACGCTGCAGACACCAAAAATTCTCACCCCATAAAACAAATTCTGAAATAATAAATACAATAAGAGGGGACGCTGCCTTTCTCTTCAAAACATACCAACGTGCGTGCCAAAACGAAACCATCATTTTTTTTGACAAAATTCTTAAGTCATTTTTCAAAGCATTTCAGAAAAACACAATTCTTCGAAAATGAATTTCCAACGACAATCAGATTTCAAACCCATCCCTTTTCGTTTATTTATCTATTCATTTCTTTTTATTGTTCATGGATCTTTATTTTATCCCATTTATTGTTATATTTTCTTCTCTTTTATTTTTTAGTGTTTGCTTTTACTTTTATCATTGTCATTTTTAGTATTGTTCCCATCATTTTATGCGTTTATTGTTATCATTACATTTATCATTTTACTTATACGTTTCTTCGTCTGCATTTTATTATTTCATGTTATATGTATATTATAAATGATTTATTTTATTGATAAAATCCTTTCATCTTTATTTTGCATTCTCGTTTTTTAAACATCAGCGTTTTAGGGAGTCTATTCAATTTGAGTCATAGTTTATTTTTCCTTCTTCATCCAGTCAAACCAGATAACCAACCAGTCAGCTTAGTCATGACCCAATTTGCTTTAGAACCAAATAAAGCCCAACCTTCAAGGCCCACTCCACACTAATCTCACCCACACTCAAACTAAACCCTACCCTCACTTCAGCTTGACAAAAAAAACCCTAGTGATTATATACTTAACACCGGTCGTCTCCTTCTCCTATCCCCAGCTCTCGATCGTTCTCTTCCTCATCTCCAAAAAAACCAGAACCACGACACACACTTCCGGATTTCTCACACCATAAACCTTCTACGGGAATAACCCCAGTTCCATGACTTTCTTCCATGTCGATTAGCAACCTCCTCTTTTCTGCTCGATCTGGATCTTCATCTTATAAAGCAAAAAAACACGCCCTCATTCCTTCTCTCAATTCTGCCTTCACACTCCATCACCGCCTCCTTCATTTCCCTTCTCTACCAGTTAATTTGCAACCCGAAATTGGTGAACAAGAACCTACATGCTCTATGTCTCCCCATCTTCTTCACCACGATTATTTTGCTCTCCTAAACCTGGCGACCAAGGAACATAGTCCTCCACCGCCTCTATCATACTTCCCCACTGTCGATGTTGCACCTCTAGCGGATAAGGAGCACTCGACAATTTTATTTCCTTCACTACCGGTAATTTTATCTCCCCAACGAGCAAGAACGTACATGCTTCGTGTCTCCCTCATTACCTTCACCGCGTTTTCAGCAATTTTTGCAACCCGACGTGCGATTGAGGGACATATGTGCTCTGTCCTTCATCATCCCCGCCTTCAAAATCCTACAACCCAATAGAAAACCCAGATCATTGGTCGGTTTCGGAGTCTATATCGGTCAAATACTGGAGGTGAAGTCAACTTCTGGTGATTGTAGGTTTCCTCACCACTAATAGTTGATTCTGACGGGAGTAAGTTTTCAAGGAGGTATATCAGCTTTGCCTTTACTCTTATCGCTGTTTGTCGAACCATAGTAGAGACGGGCTCACTTGGACTGCTAATCTGATTCCTTGTTATTGTCTATCTCTTGAGATCTTGCCATTCGATGGGTAGTGGGAAACATCTGTATAATCTTGTATTTGGTTACCCTCATTATTTTGTGGGCAACGGACATGTCAATGGTGAGTTTGATCTAACGGGGAATCACCTTCCCATCGATCCACTCCCCTCTAGATTTGCCTCGTGCACCTCCCGTTTGTGGTACCCCTGGGCATTCGCATCAGTTCAAAAATACATATGCTTTGAAACGTCATATTTGATCCTTGCTTCTGTTCTGATTGACCGAGGCGCTATTCGAAGGAGTTTGGCATTGGTGCTCTGTTAGTTAATCGAGCACATTGATTTGTCTGTTTGATTACTTTTGCTTCTTCCGCATATTGATGCCGATTCGGGTATTTCGCTACCTCTGGCATTACACTTGCCACTCTGCTCATAATTGTTAAGTGTGAATTAAATTCGGTTCGGGTATTGGTTTATTGGATTATCACCGTGGATTATCCCTTTTTTTATATTGAAGGGCTTTGAGATCCACCACCATCTTCAATCATCCTTTAACACATGAGTTCTGTTTTGATTTTTGAATAGCTTGTTGGCACGTTTGGATCTTTATGTGAGCCCGATGTCTTCCTTGGAAGTGTATTTCTCGCCATTCTTGTCTATAACTCTTGTTGGGAAGTATATTTCTTACCAATCTTGTTTCATGAATTGACTGAGGTACATATACTGGAACATTGGTTTTGCTTTGCTTCGTTTGGGTTGCACCTCATTCGACTTGGATTGTGCTTGGATTATTGATGCGCTTTGCGCTTGATCTTTTATCGCGAATATTGGGTCCTCATGTGTTAGTGATGGGATTTTAGTTACCCTCGTGAGTTTGTTTGGGAACCGATATCTTGATACACTTAAATGTTTTGGGCTGGCCCGTTTACACTATTGCTTTTGCTCATTGTGTCGGCTTTGACTTGACCGAGGTACTCATATTGCTGTCTCGGGCTGGAGCATGACTTGAGGGTGCTATTTTTGGATTCGATATTGGGCCCAATGTTTGGATAATACTTGAAGATTCATATTCAGTATCTTTGTTCTTACACCTACTATTTATGGGTTTGGAAAAATTTTTTCTTCATCTGCTGTTATGATTTAATCGCCTTTGAATTTAATTGCCCCTTGCTCATTGACATGGTTTGGAATTTAAGTTGAGACTAGCATTACTTGACCCTTGCGCTCAGATAAGAACATGAACGAAGTGATAGTTGCCCGAATGTTATGATTGTTAAAACAAATCACTCGTTGGCTGGTTGGTCTTTATTAATTCTTCATCTTAAAGGGAAATGATTTAAAACCCCTTTCACATATGATCCCACATGACTCACAACCCCTATCTTTGATACTACACTTTGGCTGAGTCATAATCTAGGATGATGAATTAATTTGAGTAGCAACCCCAATGCTTGATTTATCTTACAATCCTTAGCATCTGTTGGCAGCTTGAAACTCCTTTTTTGTTCTCGGTTAGGGTGTGGGAGATGATTAGATTGCCCCCTTTCCTCCCATTGAGAGGGACCGTATGATCCCATTGCACACACCCCAACCCTCCTACATTTCATTACTAACTAACCTTGTATATCTTTGTCTATGTTCCATGGCATGTACGTATTGCTTGAGGAACGAGGAACTGTTCGGGGTTTAAGGAGTTGGACCTTGGCTAGGACTACCGGGGCTTCCCCTGCAAACGCGAAAAACGGTTGGTGTATCTCTTCGGATCCCCCTTCAGCTCGAGTGAGGCGGCGTCGATGCGACCCCCCATAGCAGTTTTAGGCTTAAAATTTTCATATGTATTTGTATAAATTCATAATTCATTTGTTGTTTTTACTTTTGGTTGTAGTCTTGCGACTTATTCATTCTTGTGACTTCAACCCATGACCTTTATATTATTCTCTTGCTCTCAACCTTTGATTGACGGTTTCAAGATAATAAATAGGATAAGACTAACAATTGGTTAGCAACCCATATAGTAGGACTCATCTTGTTAGTTTTTGAGAGTTTTAGATTTGAATAATTCTGATTCGCTACCTAGATAGCTTTCAAATTTTCATCGCATGTATGTATCACTTGGATAGGTTCTGAAATCCCTTTCATGTGTATATGACTTATTCAGATAGCTCTCAAAATCATGTCTACATGTATGTGATTTATTTGAATGGCTTTGATATCCATGTCTACATGCATATTATTTTCATGGCTTTTGAAATTCATGCTTGCATTTTGTTGGTGACTTGCTTATCTTGTCAATTAACTTTACAAATGAATGGGCTGGCCCTGTTTGGGTCTATATAACTCTCGGCCCAAATCTAGTTTTGCTTCAGGCCCAATCCATAACCAGCCAAACGGGCTGCAACAGGTGACCTTAGAAAGCCCATTAGGTTGCCCCTTTTAGTGGACTTTTGTCCCACTTTAGAAGAGCTTTTAGGTCAAGGTATCCTCCATGAATGACGGGTCCTAGACACGGCCCATGTGAGGAATACCTATAATCTCTAAAAATTTCCAAACCATCCTTCAAAGTCAGAGTAAAATTCACAATCAATCAATCATCCAATTCCAAATCAATTTAAAAATCCAACAAGTCGAATTCTACTTCAAAATTAATCTCTCTCATACTCTCTCACCATACACACTTCAAAATCAATCTCTTTCACACTCTATCATCAAATTCTACTTCAAAATCAATCTCTCTCATACTCTCTCACCAAACACACTTCAAAATCAATCTCTTTCACACTCTCTCATCAAATTCTACTTTCAAGATCAATCTCTCTAATCAAACACCCTTCAAAATCAATCCCTCTCATACTCAAGCACTCTTCAAAACCAATCCTCTCATACTCCGAAACTAGATATTCTTCATGAATTCTTCAAAATCAAAGCTTTTCACACGTCAACATTAAATACTCTTCATACACTCATTAGACACACTTCAACCTCACAAAGCATTTGAAATGCTTCCAAAAGTTCCAAAATCAAACTTCAAACTTCTTCCAAACTCCGATTGTCTCATAGATTCAAATCATCTTCCAACTTCAATTTCAAAGGCCAAATCAAGCCCAATTCTAAGCCCCAAATCTAGCTCATTCATTGGGCCCAACCTGGCCCAATTTTAAAGGCCCAATCCGACCCACATTTAAAGGCCCAAATACCCGGCCCATATTTCAAGGCCCAAACCTGGTCCATCTCTAAGGCCCAAATCCGGCTCATTGCCTCAATTCGATCCCGATTTAGTTTCAAATCCAATTCATTTTCAATTTCAATTCCGAATCAAATTCAAATTCAATTTCAGTCTAATTCAATCAAATTTAATCCAATCCAAAATCAATTCAATTTCAATCCAATTCAATTCAAAATTCTTTTCATTCCTAGTTTAATTCAATTTCATTTCAATCCCAAGTAATTATGCACATCATAAATCCCAAATTCCTTAAAATTTCAAACTCCTTGAAACTCCAAACTCCCTAGAACTCAAGAATCTCGAATCTCTAAACGTCTCAGCAGCTCAACAGACTCGAACGTCTCAGCAGCTTAACAAACTCGACTGTCTCAGCAGACTCGAACGTCTCAACAGCTCAATAGACTCGACCGTCTCAACAGCTTAGCAAACTCGAACATCTCAACAGCTCAACAGACTCGACCGTCTCAACAGCTCACGAGACTCGAATGTCTCAACAGCTCAACAGACTCGACCGTCTCAACAGCTCAGTAGACTCGACTGTCTCAACAGCTCAACAGACACGATCGTCTCAACAACTCAACAGACTCGAATGTTTCTACAGTTCAACAGATTCGAACATCTCAATAGACTCATCAAATTCAAACACTTCGAAAATACTTAGCTCCTTAAAAAGCCGAACCTCTTGAAATTTGATAACCCTTTCAAGCCTCAAACATCTCACAGACCCGAGCGTCTCAAAGACTTCATCATTTCAAGAATCTAAATGTCTCATAGAGTTGAACGTCTCACAGACTCTCACACCTCAAACTCCAAAACAAACCAGACAATCTGTCAACCTCACAAAATGACCATAAAACCTCTTTGACCCTTCAAAAACCCAAAAGGTCAAAACCCTAAATCCTTCAAAACCCCAAAACTTCCAAAACCCAAAGATTGAACTACGTAAGGTCTGATCTCAACAGGGAGTTGAGTATGTAGGCAACCCACATAGGGTGCGACCCCCACATCAATCAAAAAACTCAGCCATCTCTCCTCCAAACAATCTCATACACTTCCAACCCTCGATTACCTCAAAAAACTCAACCATCCTAAAGGCCCTGAACTACGTAAGGTCTGATCTCAACAGGAAGATGAGTACGTAGGCAGCCCACATAGGGTACGACCCCATTCCAATAAAAAAACCCTTTTCCCACTCTAAGGTGTTCTTCATACCTCTCAAAACACTCAAACCTTCTTCGGCTCCCACAAACTTCAAACCATCAGACTTCAAGTTCTGTCTATTCACTCAACCTCGGACTTTTCCCTAATCTTCATACTCACCAAATTCTTCAATTTCTTTTCTTGGCGCTAGCTGGCAGAAAAGCTCGCCTCATCCATTCTCTCTTCCCGTCCTAATCCTATCCTTGGCTCTTAAATGAATCTTTTTAATAAGGTTGAAAGAAGGCAATCCTAACAATTGGAGACTGAGGTTTCCTCGGGCACCAATCCAAAGTCATGGTCGTTGCCACTTCTAAGGGGTGTAACCCAGTGTGAACCCACAATAGAATCTCTGGTATGATCAGATAAGTCATATCCATAGGCAACAATCTTAGAGTCAATTAACGGTTCTTAGAACCCTTCTCCTCCCTTCCTAGTTCTTTAGGTCAAACTAGGTGGCGACTCTAGTCATTTCCACCTTTATGGCGTAAGTCCGCGTGGAGCCCATTAAGAGCGGGTGTAGTGCACACTTACACTCTCCCTTATGCTTTATGGGAAAGACGAACGATAAAGTAGGTATTTGAGGGCTGCCAGAATAACGGGTTTTCACTCTCCACAGAATGGCAATTTCTAGGATCTAGGCTTCTAAGTCAGAACCATTTAGATAGACCCCCCTCATACCGAAAAAATCATCCTCCACACACGCTATCCGTATTGCTGGCTTCAGGATTCACTAAAAGGGCTATAATGAAGATCCTACTTACAAAAAATATATATCACCTAATTTTGTTCGCCCTTCTAGATAATATAAACATACCATTGTTCCGAAGAACGTAATGGTATAGAGAATAAGAAAAACAAACCTTGAGTAGCGATGAAGAGCGACATAGACATGAACAACGACGTAGAAAAGAAAACTTGATGTGAGTCTGCAAGACGAGAGCATTTGGGTTTTCAACATTATGTTAAGGTCTGGTTGGGCTCTATGTTTGATATGCAGCTGGTTGGGCTGTTTGTTTAGTTAAAAGTATGTGATATCATTAAAGGTTTAATAGTCCAACGACACTTAGGCTTAGCTAAGGTATAATTTGATCTGAAAATAATATATATACATGTGAAGTAATATTTTTATTTTTTATTACAAATATATTTTCAGGTTTCAGGTTGAGTGGGTTAAGATCTCTACCCTAATCCAACTCATAAAATTAGCTTATTACCCTAACCTAACCCAAAAATTAAATGGGTCAATAATCAAGACCCTAACTTGCAAAAGTATGGGTTGGGTTCAGTTTGGGTTTCAAGTTGGGTCAAAATTGCCAGGTCTAAGTCTAATCCTAAAAGCAACTAGAAATTCAGGGGGGGTTTATTTGATAATTAAAATACGTTAGAGCTAGTAATAAGCGAATAAAATAGTAGGAAAAAAAGTGTTTACATTGATTGGTGAAACGAAACTCCGGGTTTAGGTTGTTTTTCCCTTAATAGATTTAGCAGTTTTCATAGTTTGTCATGAGTTGGGTTGACGAATTTAAATTCTTTTTCAAAACTAAATCCTAGTCACCGAAAAGCTCACCCAACAGATCTTGCTAGTTCTAATCAAGAAACGAGCAAAACACGTAAAAGAGGATTAATTGCAAAGAATTCTATGCATCGGAAGTATAACCCAATATATCCGATTAAATTCTCCATAAATTTTCAGATTGAAAAGACCTTCCTATTTCTCACTAATCAAATCGAAACAAGATTGACAAAGCATCTCAAATAACTCATGAAATCGACTGAGAAGCGCAAAGAATAGCTTTACTCTCAAACAACCCAAATAATTCTCGTATTTAAAACTGTAGAAAACGAAGCTAAATCATATACAGATTACAACAACCGTCCATCTATGTGAATCCTTCTAGCATAGCATACTGACAAAAAAACGATGAGGATAAAGGAGAATTCATCATAGGGAAGAAGAGAACTACCAAATGTACACTTGTTGCTAGATTTGTAGAACGTTAGACTCAAAGTTGAAGGTGGTGATTAATTCTTCCTTGGACAACACCTAGGGTTGCTGTGCGTGAGGGTGGAGGCGTGAAAATGAGTTCGTGAGTATGATTCATCTTCTGCTCTGACTTCGCTTTGATTTAAAGAAGATGTTTGCCAATTTTGGTCGTGTCCGAATGTATGTCAGGCCTTCTGGGTCGGACGTCTCACAAACATGTTCAAACGAGAGTTTCTAACTTGTGTGTTGTCCCTGTGAGTGTTCGATTGGGTTAGCTGGGCAGATCACCTGGAAAGTTGTAGCTAAGCTTCTCTTGCATTCAAAAATCTGCACTCGTGGTCATAATTACTGTTGAAGTGGTCAGTTGTTCGGGTTGGAAAACCGGGCAGGTCACCCGGACACTTGTAGCATTCAAAAGAGAACATTTTACAAGCGTCCTAATTTGTGTCCGGGTAGGTGTATCCGGGTAAGAAAGCCGGACATAGGGTCGGACAAGAAGAAAAACTTATTATGGTGTATGTCCAAGCCCATTGACGAGCTGTCCTGGTCTGTGATACGGATACAAGTCTGGACACTTGTAAAATATGAACTCCTCTCCTTCGCAACATGCCAACTTCTCCTCAAATCGAGTCCTAATTCATTAAAGCATCAAAACAAAACATTTAAAGGCATTTACTCTATAAATAAGATATGGATTTTATTTAAGCACAAAACTGGGGAAAGAGGCCAGAAAGACCAGGGGTTCCAACAGTAAAAAGTACATAAAATAACAGCTTATTATTAACGTCACTCACAAGTTCTTCGTCCAAATCCTTCTAAAACCTTATTCTAGTAAAGTTCATTATCCACGTTTAAGATAATATCTCTAACATTTACCTGATTGTCTTAAGTTATATCATAATTATGATTGAATCTAGGCCTGATATATACCACTTGTAATAAATTTCAAGAGCATAATGTGAAAATAAAAAGTTAAATTCGGAATGTGAAATAAAACAAAGACATTCCATTTAATTAAATTCCAACTATATAATGCCCCAACAGGGGTAATTAAGAGGGTGGGGTAGGGCAATAAGAAGTCTCGAGTTTGAATCCTTCAAACCATCCCCTTTTTGGTTGAATAGAACATATCAACTGGAAGTGGAAATGGGATACGGAGCGCGCTGTGTGATTTCTTTTTTTTTTGTCCCAGAAAGCTGTTGACTGGACTGTTTTGTTGATTGGGCTGCTTTTTTACTATATTAATTTTAAATGGTTATAACTTTTAATATATAAGTCCAAAATAAAAAAAAATCATTGTTCACCTAAATTCAAGCTCTTCAAAATAAGACCAGTCATGAATATGTTTTGACTACGTTTTTAAAAAATTATTTTTACATGTGATGATAGACTAAAATGATAATATGATTCATTTATTTTGTATTATGATTCATTAAAATTGATATTATGATTCATTAAGTAATAAGTGGTGAATTTGATTACAAGTTTCGGAACTGATAAAAATTCATTATTGTTTCCTAGTGTATTATTATTGGTGTATGGTGTATTTTAAACCTAAACCCGCCACTACAAACCCTAAAAATGCCTTCGACGTTTTTAACTTTCCTACGGTGGGTTTTAGGGTGTTTTTTTTTGGGGGGGGGGGGGGGAGGGTAGGGTCATCTATTGGAATTTGTTCTGTACTTTATATTGTAGCAACTAACTCGATAGGTTTTTAGGGGGCGTTTGTTTTGGGGTAATCAGGAAAGGGAATCGGAATGATTCTCTTTCCTGCTGTTTGTTTTGCCAGTTTTTTCTATTTTCAGGAAAGGGAAAGGGAATGGGATTACCCCAAAATCCTCTATCTTGATTCCCCACCCCCTACTAGGGAATGAGATTCCCTTTCCCCAGTACATGTTGACCGGTGACATATGACCATTGACTGATGACTAATGACCATTGACCGGTAACCGGTGAATGTTGACCGGCAATTAGTAACCGTTGACCGGCAGCCGACAACCGTTGACCATTGACCGGCGGGCGTTGACCTATTAATTATTTAATTCCCCCCAGCTCAAACAAACAGCTAGGAAAATCAAAGTGAATTTTTTTCCATTCCTCTCCATTCCCTTTCCTGATTCCATTCCGTTTCCCCCGCTCGAAACAAACGCCCCCTTAGAGTTTGTGGTAGCGGGTTTAGGGCCGCCCACTGTAAACCCTAAAAATGTCTTTGACATTTTAGCTTTCCTAGGGTAGGTTTTGAGGGGTAGGGTAATCTATCTGGAATTTTTTATGTTCTTTATATTGTAGTAACTAACTCAACAGGTTTTTAGGGTTTGAGGTAGCGGGTTTAGGGTTGCCACTACAAGCCCTAAAATGTCTTTGACATTTTTTAGCTTTAATAGGGTGGGTTTCGGGGTGGTTTGGGGGTAGAGTAACATATTTGGAAGTCGTTCTATACTTTACATTGTAGCAACTAACTCGACAGATTTTTAGGGTTTGTAGTAGCGGGTTTAGGCTTGTTAGACCCTAAACCCGCCACTACAAACCCTAAAAATGTCTTCAACGTTTTTTAGTTTTCCTAGGGTGGGTTTTAGGGTGTGTGAGGTTAGGGTAATCTATTTGGAAGTTGTTCTATACTTTGATGTGTGTACATATTTTAATTTGAGAATGTACATGTTTTAATGTGATGACGTACATGTTCAAATGTGAGAATGTACATGTTCAATTATCAGAATGTATATGTTTTAATGAACAGCTGTACATGTTTGTATGACTATCTATACAAGTTTTCTCCCTTATATGTACATGTTTTAATCTAAGAATGTACATATTTAATGATTCGTACAGGTTTATGTGACCATCTATATGTTTTTAATGTGATGATGTACATGTTTTTACGTGAAGATGTACATATTTTAATGAACATTTGTAAAGGTTTGTATGACCATTGTACAAGGTTTCTTTTACGTTTTGTGCATTATAACCCTTAGCAGCGTCAGTTTTACTTTAAAAAAATTAAATCCATTTTTTCTTTTTACTTGCCAGGTCAGCATGTGTAGCCAGGATGGCTACATTCGGATGTAGCTTAGACCGGTTGAATAATAATAATGTGTTACTTATCAATGATATATTAGTGATTATGTACTTTATTCCAAGTATATTTCTGAAATACCCTAAATATTTATTACCTTAATTAATAAGGGTTAATTTTAATCATGAGTAATAATTACCATAAATATTATCATATGAATATATAGTCTAAAGTGGACACTAAACTATACATTAAATCTCTAATAAAAGAGAGAATATTATTAAGGAGAAATCAACTCCTAAAACTAATACTACGTGGAACATATTAGCATATGTATTAAATATCACAAAAATCACTCATTAGACTATATAAAATATTTTATATAGCCAAAAAAAATTATAAATGCAATAGACACTCATATATATACATTAAAACAAGAAACACCATAAGTTACGATTTAACACATAACTATAGTCACCAGTGTACAACTTGTGTTACAATATTAAAAAATGAAAAAAATTCAAATCTTCCCCCCATTTTCCTTTTGGCCGGCTGAATATCTATGGAAGAGGAGACCAAAAAGCATAATTAGAGAATAAACAACAATAAAGTACAATCAAGTACACACTAGACTTACCTCTCCTAATACCCATTCTTTTCTTACCTTTCCCATGCTCTCTCTCGGTTCCCTCCAGCCTTGTGACATCACCACCTTCCTCCATCACTTCCTACAGCAGCTGCAGCTTCCTTCCTCCTCCATACGACAACAGCATCCCCATTTATCTCTCTTCTCATTTCCGACCTGTAACAGCAAGAACAACAACAAGAAACAAGGTAAATCCCACTCTTCTTTCTCTTTCCTCTTCTGGTTTCTCCATGGCCACCATTCACACATGTTTTCTTTCATCTTCCAAGGCATATAACTCCCTTTTGAAGACGCTAAATTCTGCTGAAAGGATCCAAGGAGCAAGAGGAACTCTTTTAGAGCCTAAAGGTAAGAAAAATAACTCACAACACCTTCCTTTTCCACCCTTGTGTATATATCCAAAAATGGACATCTACTTACACTCGCTTCTACCTCTTTGTATACACAAGTGAAGGGTGTGTTCAGCTCCTCTCTTGAGCCAAAACCTCTCCAAGAACACACCATTAAAGAACTCCAAATGAAGGTAAAAAACCGAGAGACTCCATGGCTGTTCGAGCCTTACTTTTCCTTGTTTCTCTTCTACACAAACTGAATCTATTTCTCCTTTTTTAGATGTCCAAAAATAGCACTTGAAACCTCTTCAAAACTCAAGGTAAAGACTCCTCTTTTAAGTTTAAAAATAATGTTTAAATCCTCCTTATATTAGCTACTTAAGTGAGGTCATTAACTAAGTTCTTTTCCTTGTATAAATGTGACAAAAAATGGGTTGTTCACGCATAGGCTATCGTGAACTTGGGATTAAATTTGAAGAGGAAATAACAAGTTTCAAGAGGTAAATCCCTAGTCAAACTCTTAAAGGTTATGTTATGGTTTAAGAAGATTTCATGAGCAAAAATCTAATCTATGATATATATATATATATATAGCCGAGAGGGTGGTGTGTAGCTGGTGAAATCCTTGTGATTATATTAAGGTAATTATGCTTAACACCTTTTAATGCTTTAAAGTTTACTGGCTTAAAGTTTTATATGGGGCCGAAAATGTTAGGCATAACTTGAAAATATGTAACAAATTATGTTTACAAGTTAGGATAGTGAACTTAGGTGTGGATGACTTATCAAAGTCAAATTTATATGATAAAATGGGAGGAAAATGACTTAAGGAATTAAGTAGAAATTCATTAGCAAAACCGTGAGCTATAGTGTTATTTGGGAGCATTTTATAGTTAATATTATGTTGTGTTTAAGGCCATGTGTTTAGGCCATGTTATTATGTTTATTTTAAGCTTTAAATAGTTATTATTAAGTTTTTGGGGTGACTTAAATAACCATATAAATTTCTGGTGCAATAATGAAATTTTAGTGAACATGACTACTTAGGAACATTTAAGAGGAATATTGGTAAATTATATGGTCATAATATGTTTTATGTAAATTATAAACTTTATAAGTATTTCAATAAACAAGAGATTTATGTATGGGGGTCAAAACATAATTAAATAAAATATAGAGTACCAAATATGATTAAAACCGGGAGGGATTATTTTAAGAATTTTAGAAACATAAAATATAAGTTTTATAAAATTAAAGGAGTTAATTGTAAAACTAGGAGAATTATTGGGGCTAAACTGTAATTTATAAAAAGTAGGGGTCAAGGGATAATTTAGGTAGTCAACCTTGACCACATGTAAGGTTTGACCAAATTTAAATAACAAAATAATTATTTTGCTAAGTTAAAGAAATATTATGTCAAAAATGGCAACTATAAAAAGTTATGGGGTTATTATGTAATAACCAAAAATCTTAGAGGTTGAAATGTGAATATTAGGACCCTAGGGGTCTATTTGAAAATTTAGAGAATTTTTGGGTTAGTTTTAATGATTCAAATTAATTAAGGATTATTTTTATAGTTTAAGTATTAAAATGTAACAATTGTAAAACCTATGGGGCTACATTGTAAATTACCAAAAGATTGGGTTAAAAAACAGAAAGGAGTGGAATTAGGGGTCTGTACGTGATTTTAAAGAAATCTGGGGTTAAAATGGTGATTTAAATAATTAATATGTATAATATAAAATTTAGGTATTAAATTGTAAGTTTACAAAATAAAGTGGGGCAATATGTCATTAAAAGAAAGTTGTGGGTTGACATAATAAATATGGAACCAAAAAATGGACCTGTTCGCAATTAGAGGTATATATTATAATGTTTGAATATCTTAGGTTATAAATTAATAAGGTTAGGAATGTAACAAATATAATATATGGGTTGGTTTTGTAAATAATCAAAATAAATGAAGTAGAAATTGAGGATACCAAAAGTATTATGGGGCGGTTAAGAATTAAGAAAATATGGGCGGAATATAATGTAAGGTTGGGATGGTATAATGTAACATTATATTAAAGTGTAAGAGATTCTGATATAAAGAAGTTATTATGGTATAAATATACCTATTAAACAATCACATAAAATAATGGGTTTATGTTGAAAAAGTGGGAAATAAAATATATGATTAGGAACCTTATTATAAGAGAGTATGATGATGTGTGGAACACCTTGTATAGTATTAAGATAAATTTTAATAAGAGATTTGTGAATAGGAGCCACAAGTAAATAAATGTAAACTTCACGTAAAGTAATTAATTAATTTATTAATGGGAAACCTTATAATTCACACAATATAGATTTATAATGTGAGGTAAGATATAATATGATTGGTGAATCATATACGGTTAATGTAGAAAGAAACATGAATGGGAAGTATAATTACAAGGTATTATATAATTTAAGTGGAAACATAACTAGGTTAAATAAATATAGTAACAACTAGATCATATACATGTGTAAGTGTATATATGTAAATATCCATGCATGCTCGTAGTTATGAGTACGTAAACTATCCCGTATAACTAAAGAATTTAATTACATGCATGCATGCATGCACATACGTAAATTATATTCATGCATGCATGCACCCCCGGTAACACATGAGATGTTTAAGAAATTAACTTCCACATTATAAATGTTACTACGTAACAACTATTGTATGCTCGTAAATTATAACGTATAACTAAATCTAATCCCAAAGATTAATGGAAAGCCGAGTTAAACAAATAACCGATTGAGGGGTTATTTACAGGGTAAGGGTTTGAGCTTATTCGGGGATGATTGCGTAGACACTAATTTTAGACACTGATGTTAGAGTAATATATATTCCAGAGATACGGGCTGGTACATACGAACTTTGGGATGATTGAGGATAAGCGTGCATCGTCGCGCTAGCATTGTACTTCGGTGTACGGTATGTTAATTGTGTGGTCTGAACATCCTGAGGGTTTCCTTGGGTTCAGATATTATTTGTTTATCTGTCTAAGAGCGATATGTGTGATATGCAAGATGTGTGTGAATTATTTATTCGACTGTCAAGCGCTTATTATTGTGTGTGGTGTTACTGATTATCACTCGATCTATATACTAACAATTAGGAGACCTTAAAATTCCTAATTAGCCTAAGTAAAACTGTTAGGAATGAGACTCGAGATTACCGGTCTCTAGTGCATGGACTTCTGAACATGAATATGACCTAGACTACTTCTAGGAATTTGTGTAAGACCTTGAAGGCAACTGTGTTAATAGTGAATTCTCCATAACCTAAGACTGTAATTTAGGTAATTGATTAAAGATCTAATCACATAATGGAGAGTGATGTATGTTATGGAAATCCAGTTAGTTTTGACTAATTGGTTACGCATAGTGATCACTAGAGTATAACGTCTGGTTCAGACTGACTCTTATTAAATTCCAATAAGCCCGATAGATCGTTGGTCGGAGTGTGCTACCACTGGCACCTGGCTTCGGCCTTTCATGGACGCCTTTATTAGACAAGTGGAAGTCCTGGGATCTACCGATCCTTGGCAATGAGCATCGTTGTGTGTACGTGGGACGACTGTCCGGTGAGAACTAACCACAGGTCGTCTTAACATGACGCCCAACTGATGATAAGAATAAATTTTGATACGAGTAACATGCCTTAAAGGCTAAGTACGAATACCCTTGATGA
Source organism: Limonium bicolor (assembly GCA_023374045.1). Taxonomy (NCBI): domain Eukaryota; kingdom Viridiplantae; phylum Streptophyta; class Magnoliopsida; order Caryophyllales; family Plumbaginaceae; genus Limonium; species Limonium bicolor. Next base: position 294,663,235 of record CM041781.1, on the reverse strand, counting down.
AAGCCATTATGCGTTTTACTGCACCTACTTGCTATCGTATGTTGGATAATGCAAGTGGTGTAATGTATGATGTGTTACGTGTTGTATATCTATGAATTGTTATATGTATTCATGCCATTTACCGTTTTCACTATAATCTGTAAAATGAACCAGCATGTAATTAACCGCAGATGGCTAAAATGACTTAAGTGGCTTAAAGGGTCTAGGATTACACTTTAACATATTTAGCGTTTTGCTGAGCCTATACGACACCATATTATAGGTACTTGATCATGTTAAGAAGCCGGAGTGCAGGATTTCAGGTAGAGGACCTTTTGTTTTTGTATTTGCATCTTTGGACTTATATTGTACTGACACGTTACGATGATAGACTAGAGACTTCGGGTAGTAGCTCACTTGTCATACTTTTTGGGGAATTAGTTAGCGGTATACCTTCGATCATACCATAAGAATGACATTCCGCATTTGAATTATTGGTATAGATAGGTCGGCTGCTCACTAGTCTTTTTTGGAATTTGAATATTGTAATTATGGATTAACTATGTATCCTCGTCATCATGGGCGAATAACGATGAGTAACACCCGTTTTAACGTTTAGGTTTTAAAATTCCGCTGCGACGACTTTTATTTCTGCTATGATTTGTGTCAGTTAATGTTGTATTAAGGGTGTAATTAATGGGGGGTGTTACAATTTCTCATTATTATGGCAACCAAACAAATAAACCTTAAAATTCCAAATATTTTCATCATAACAACCAAATGATGTCATATTCTATTCTTCACATTATATTATAGGAATGCTATTCCATAAATTAACATTCTAAGAACCTTACGACCTGTTAGCGACTAAATGTTTGAAGTTGGAAAGAAGAATTAAGCATAATTTATCTTATATATATGTAGTTCAAACATCATATGCGGATAGTTGGGAAGGTCATTTTCTTCTTAGAGGTTCGCTCAAATAAAATTTATGTTTTTTTTATACTACTACGTCCAAGATCTACGGGTCGAGCTCTAAGAATATCATACACAACACACAATCTTTACGCGTACTACTACTCACTATTCCCATCAATAAGCAACCCACAAATAAAATCACATGGTCTACGTGGTTGTAGTCTTGCTCAATGGCATATGGAACGTATGTCTCTCTACAACACCTTTATACTAGAGCGGTGATCAGATGCCAATCTAGCGAAATAAACAGTAGTTGGGCAACACCAATAAAACCAGATGAATATTGTTACTCGCTCCGCCCTATCTTCTTCACCAACTTCAACTACATGCGGGTCTTCCACAAGTAAGAAGTATAAAGACAAAAGGTTTTGTGCAAATAGTGAATTTTGTGTAAAGATGTCATATTTAGGGGTTCATGTGTTGAGGAGAAGAATAGATAATATAGGTTTGGTGTTGAGGAGACGAGATGGGTTTAAGAAGATGAATAGATTGTGGGGGTTTGATTTTCAGGTGGTAGTAAATGTAAAATGCTTTGGTGTTGATGAGATGAAGAGTATGGATAGGTTTGAGTTAACTCACAATGTGTACTTGAGCTCTAAAAATAGAGGCACACACGGATGAAATTTCGTGTAGTTAGATGCAAAAAAACTACTCGTGACCCCTGCCACAACAATTAAACATCGTACTCTCAAGATCATCATCATCCCAACAAGCCATTTTATACAACAACCATCTCTTTTTTGACCCGTTCTATGCAATACTTTTAATTGATGCGGTGCATAAATTGATGCCAAGACAACTTACAATCTTGGCAATTAACTGCTCTTAACTCATGTAGTATTCGTTAAAACAACCTTCATTGAACTGCTCTCATAATCTACTATGTTACTAACATCCCAAAATCATGTATATACAAGCACTCATCTGTTATGAGTTTATTTTCAGTTTTGTAACACCCCAACCGCTAATCCTTCCATTATCCTCTAATCGTCTCCATACTTACTCTTACACGCAGCAGATACTTACATACTCCCGGCGGGTGATACAACGCCGTTAGTCATTCCAAGACTAACAAGGCTACTACTACTTACAGTAACGGTCTGAAGATTAGAATATACTGAGTAACTTAAATACTTACAATGCAATTCCAAATACTTACTTACAACCTTGATTACCTAGTATCTAAAAGTATATGAATTACATTCCAATTCTACAAGACTATTCCCAAAAATTATGAGTTTATACAACTACTCATTCATACTGGGTTCACCATTCAATTATCTCAAAAGGGTGTACCACATGGTACACCGGCTACTCAAAAAGGTGTCAAGCCATGTACAACTCGGTACACCATTCAAATATTCTAACTACTCTAAAAAAGAATTCATCCCGGTCTTTACTCGACCTTCAAGTCTCACGGGTACCTGTAAAATAAAAACAGTGCCCCAAGGGGCTCAGCAAAACGCTGCATATGAAATTCGCATACGCCGACATACTTGGTCAAATACATGCGGTTCGTTTTAATCATACATACATGCACAATACATTCATATCACAAGACATACATACATCCCATTCAATACATACAAGGAAGACAATACAAGTCAACCATTCACACTTACCGTTACGGAGATACGCTTCTCCAATACTTACACAATACTTGTTAGCTTCTTTACTCACCCGGGTTAATCGGGTGTACTTTACTCTTTTACTCGCTGTCAATGACTTACACTAGTGCATAATGGATTTATCGTGAGTTATTAGCACAGGTGAAATTGATAAAAGAGAGAAATTAATACTCAAAATATCCGTCGGGCTGCAAATTAAAACCCGGTCGTAGTAGTTTAGAAGACAGAAGCGGCCGGGGTCAAACCGTGGGACTTAAAGCGAGTTAAAACAGTTCCTAAGCTTGTCACAAAAAGGGGGGAAGTTAATTGACTTGTTTTTTAGAGAATTAAAAGAGCAGATTAAATTACTGAGTGCAGATGAATTAAATGGAACTCCGGGTTCAGGTTAATATGATTTAATTAATTGTGCTATCTCTACCGGTTTAATAAAATAGTTTGGCAAGATTCCTATAATTTTCTTAAGGTCCGATGAAAACTCTTAAGAACTCGTTTACCTGTAATGCAAGGTCCGATGAAAACTCGAGCAAAAGCCTGTAAACGGCAGAGGAGTATGAGGCTTTATTCTTGCAACATGTTTAACTTAAACGATGAAAATAAGTTCTTACAGTTTTACGGCTTAATTAACCCGTCTGTTTCTAACCGATGAAATTAAAAACAGACTTAGTAAGGCTTTTTAATAAATCGATGAAATTTATTAAAAAGGGAGAGAAACAAAACTTTAAACGTAACAAACAGAATTTATTTTAACCGGTAGAAATATATTACACAGCTAGTAAACCATAATTTAAAACCTTGCCCGGAGCAAATCCTCCTTAGCCAGACATATTAACTGGTAATAAATCTGACAGAGGTTGGACGTAATAACAGCACGGAGACGTGATTAGTGAATGGAGAAATGGAGAGGTCGAAGAGTGAAACATGTACGTAAGTTATTGTAAGTGAAGTGGATGAATTTGAGAATTAGAGAACTGGGGTATGAATGGAGTGTTGAGATGTACGTGAGTGTTTTACTGGAAGTGAATGAGATGAGGTGAGTGTGAGTGATTTTCTGGTTTTCTCCGTGCACTCGTACAAGGCTGTAGGGAATGGGTTTTTATAGAAGACAGGAAGACTACGTAGAAGACTTGCAGTTGATTGCCTCTGTTGATTTCTTCACTGATTGAAGCATTGATTGCTTCATTTATTGCAGGGGACAGGAGCTGGAGATGCGTGAGCGAAATAAGGTAGGCGACGGCGGGGTAGATAGATAAGGCGAGTTGCAGAGTCGCGCGAAGAAGAAAACTATTTTTGGGCGCGATTTAACTCTTGTCCGCCTGTGGAACCGCCTCAAAACAAGGCGGTTTGTGTGTTGTCCGCCTCTACAACCGCCTCTTGTCTGCCTCTGGTCCGCCTGTGGTGTCCGCCTCTGTATGGCGCGGTTGTGCAGGCGGTTGTTATGCTGTTGTGCGACCGTGACTTATTTCCTTCTACGAACTTCGACCGGCTCTAGATTCTTCGTTTGGACTCTGTTTTCTGAGCCGTTTGCGTCTACGCGTTCGTCTCTCCGTCTACTTCACTCCCGGCTTGGTTTTCCTCATGTTAAACTAATAATTTGTGAGATAAACAATAAAACATAAACTAGAGGAAAACTAACCGAAGTGGAGAAATGAGCAAGAAAAGTGCTAATATTATACATGAAATACACCTAAATAACATGCTCATTTAGACACTTATCACACCCCCACACTTATCTTTTTGCTTGTCCTCAAGTAAAACCATGTACCTAAGCAAGTAGGAAATGCTCAATACTAACAAATATTATTATGAAGGGTAGGATAAAAAAGTCAATAGTTTATGATCTCTAAAACTTATTGAGGAGTGTGAAAAATTATCTGCTGGTGGCATAGGTGTGCTCAGGTAAAAACAAAATTAGAGTTTCGGGGTATGATCTAAGGTACTTCAATGTTTCTTTTGTTTTGGTGACTCCGAGAACTCTTACCATGGCCAACTTCTCTCAAGAATGGGCATTGAGGAGAAAATAAAAGGAAGAAAAGATTTATGCATTTGCTTCACTTTTGCATGAGGGATGAGAAAATGTAGGCATAATGCCTTTGTATTTAAGAACGCTCAACTCTCTTTTGTTGGTTACCAATGGTGTCTCGAAAGTCCCTTATTTTTTGTATACTTCTTCTTTTTTTTAACAGAGAAATACCCCTTAGCAATCCCTAAGAGAGAAGACAGAAAGAAACCCTGAGCAATAAAATCCAACCAATTTGCAGATTATTTGGTCACACCGCATATAAAAATGCTCCTCAAAAGTAATCAAATGTAAAAATTTTAAAATTTGTACCCTTTATCCTACAATTCATAATAGTATTAGTTTTTAAAGAGAACAACCTACATTAGCAGGGTACATAATTTAATTAGAACAAATGCGAGGTAAGCAGAAGATAAGCAGAGAGACTTAACAAATTTTAAGCATTTAGATGTCCTAGGTTCTTCCCCCACACTTTAGCTCAAGCAATGCCCTCATTGCGTAGATGAAATAAAATTAATAGGGCAAGCAAAGTAAAGGAAAGAGTGTACTCCCCAGATTTCGTAGAGTGTGTAGAGCTCCCCCACACTTGAGTGTTGCTGTGGAATGTCATGAATTGAACCTGTAAAGAATATTCTACACAGCGAGAAGAACTCAAGTGAAGCCCGCATTTTATTATAGCAAATAAAAGGGAAATATAGAACAAAAAGGAAAAACATATTAAATTAAAGGAAAAAATAAAAGATAGATAGTGGGTTGCCTCCCACCGAGCTGCCCGGGTTTAACGTCTCTAGCTAGACGTATTTGACCAAGTTTTAGTTTGGAGAAGATTCTGAGGGCGAAGTATCTGAACTGCTGGTGTTAGGAAGTTTGTACACTTTTGCAAATTTATGATGTAGAGGTGTTGTCTGTTGTTCCTTTGGGGTGGAAGTTTCCTCGTATTCCTGTATGAAAGAAATTTCGAGCATAGCACCATTATTTTCAAGAATGCCGACATACCTTTTTAAACGTGATCCATTGACCTTGAAGTTTTCTCCTTTTTGATTCTGGAGTTCGTAAACACCAAAAGGAGTGGTTCCAACGACTTGGAATGGGCCAGTCCAGTGAGACTTGAGTTTTCCAGGAAATAGTCTCAATCTGGAATTATAAAGCAGCACTCCGTCGCCAACCTGAAAGTCGCGTTTGTGGATCATCTGGTCATGAAGTTTCTTGGTGCGGTCCTTGTATATTGTCGCACTTTGGTATGCCTGATCTCTTAACTCTTCGAGTTCAGAGAGTTGAAACTTCCGCTTTTCTCCTGCGGCTTCTAAATCGAAGTTTAGGGCCTTGAGTGCCCAATACGCCTTATGTTCCAGCTCGACTGGCAGATGACATGATTTCCCATAAACAAGCTTAAAAGGAGACATCCCGATGGGAGTCTTGAATGCAGTACGGTAAGCCCAAAGCGCATCATCCAGTTTAAGTGCCCAATCCTTTCTCGATGAGTTAACCGTCTTCTGAAGGATCCATTTTAACTCTCGGTTGGAAACTTCTGCTTGGCCGTTTGTCTGGGGGTGATAAGGTAAAGCTACCTTGTGACGTACCCCGTACTTAACCATAAGTGCTTCGAATAAACGGTTGCAGAAGTGAGATCCCCCATCACTGATAATAACTCTTGGCACGCCGAAACGGGTAAAGATGTGCTTTTTAAGGAACCTGGTTACTGTCTTTGCATCGGCATGATGACAAGGTATAGCTTCTACCCACTTCGACACATAATCAACTGCTACTAGAACATATTCGTGGCCCTGCGAGGAAGGGAACGGTCCCATGAAATCTATGCCCCAACAATCAAAGAGCTCTACTTCTAGTATCCCTTGTTGCGGCATCTCATGTCTCCTGGATGTGTTACCCATTTTCTGGCAATTATCACATTGTTTGCAGAATTGGTACACATCTTTATGAAGAGTTGGCCAATAAAAACCTGAGGCCAGGATCTTAGCAGCGGTCCTCGTGGGTCCATGGTGACCTCCGGCTTCCCGAGAATGACAAAAGTGAATGACGCTCGAAACCTCTTCTTCCGGGAGACATCGTCGAATCAACCCATCAGCACTAACTCGGAACAAGTACGGGTCCTCCCAGAAATAATGCCTCGAGTCAGAAAGAAATTTCTTCTTCTGGGAGTAGGAAAAATCGTAGGGTACTGTTCCTGAGACTAAATAATTGGCCAGGTCTGCGTACCATGGCTCCTGTACTTTGGTGATGGAGAAGACAGTCTCGTCGGGGAAGAATTCGTTGATGGGCACACTATCCGTAGGAGTCACCAACCTAGAGAGATGGTCAGCGACGACATTCAGTTTCCCGCTCTTATCTTTGACTTCGATGTCAAACTCTTGAAGTAGAAGAATCCAGCGCAGTAAGCGAGGCTTGGCTTCTTGTTTCGTGAATAAGTATTTGAGAGCGGAGTGGTCTGTATGCACGATGACCTTGCTTCCCCATAAGTAAGATCTGAACTTATCGAGGGAGAAAACTATAGCCAAAAGTTCTTTTTCGGTGGTCGTATAGTTTTTCTGCGCGTCGTTCAGTGTTCTGCTAGCATAGGCGATCACTCTCAGATTTTCTCTTTCTTTTGGCACAGAGCTGCCCCCACGGCATAGTCACTTGCGTCACACATGATCTCAAAAGGAAGAGACCAATCAGGTGGTATGACCACAGGTGCTGTCACCAATTTTGTGTTATTGTTTGGAATGCAGCTGAACATCTTTCATCAAAATGAAACGGGCATCTTTCTGTAGCAGGTCGGTCAAAGGTTTGCTGATTTTGGAGAAGTCCTGAATAAACCGCCGATAAAATCCTGCATGCCCTAGAAATGCTCGTATATCTCGAACTGTAGTTGGTGCTGGTAACTTCTCGATGACCTCAACTTGGCTTTATCCACCTCTATCCCCTTTGCAGATATTTTAACCAAGGACGATCCCGTCCTTAACCATAAAATGACACTTCTCCCAGTTTAAGACGAGATTCGTATCCTCACACCGTCTCAGGATCAAATCTAGTTGTGCCAAGCATTTGTCGAAACTAGAGCCATAGACTGAGAAATCGTCCATGAAGACTTCTATGCTCTGCTCGATGAAGTCAGCAAATATTGCTTGCATACATCTCTGGAAGGTAGCAGGGGCGTTGCATAGACCGAAAGGCATTCGTCGGTATGCAAAGGTACCGTAAGGACAAGTGAAGGTTGTCTTGTCCTGGTCCTCAGGTGCGATAGGTATTTGAAAATAACCCGAGAACCCATCTAGAAAACAGTAGTACTCTTGCCCTGCAAGTCTTTCCAACATCTGGTCGATGAAGGGGAGAGGGAAATGATCCTTCCTGGTGGCCAAGTTCAAACGCCGATAATCAATACACATGCGCCATCCTGTGATCTTTCTTTGAGGGATAGTCTCTCCCTTTTCATTAATAACAGCTTCGATGCCCCCCTTCTTAGGGACAACTTGAACAGGACTGACCCATGGACTGTCAGAAATTGGATAGATGATGTCTGCGTCAAGGAGTTTCAGAACCTCCTTTCGAACTACCTCCTTGAGGTTAGGGTTTAGCCGGCGTTGAGGTTGTCGGATAGGCTTGAAGTTTTCCTCCATGTAAATATGGTGCGTGCAATAGGAGGGATCAATTCCTTTGATATCAGCGATAGTCCACCCGATTGCTGTCTTGTGCTTTTCAATACCTCAAGTAGCTTCGTTTCCTCTCCGGAATTCAGAGAAGAGGAAATAATGACAGACAAATGGTCATTTTCAGCTAGGAAGGCATACTTGAGGTTAGGGGGTATTTCTTTAGCTCGAGTTCAGGTGGTTGTTCTACTGATGGAATTGATTTTTGAGGTTTTCTGTCGAGTTCTTCGATTGGTGGCCGGAACGATTGATAACCGGCCCTTCCTTTTCTACGTACGCCAGCATGGCGTTGACTTCTGGATCCTCCATCTTTTCTTCTAGAGAAGTAAGTAATACTTGCTCTAGGGGTTCAGTTTCAGCTTCCTGGATGGAAGATGGAAAATTCGTGTCCTCCTCTGTAGCAAAATCGCCTTCCTCCTCCTCGTCATCTGTGAATCCCACCGTCTTAGCATGAGGAGAAAAGTTTGAGCTTTTCTTCATCATTTTCTGCATGTCGAATTCAATCGTCTCATCTTCGTACCGAAGAGTGATTTTCCCGTCGTGGACGTCAATGATAGCTTTGGCGGTACTTAGAAACGATCGACCTAGAATCAGGGGAACCTCGACATCGTCATCCATTTCTAGAATGACGAAATCAGCTGGAAAGATGAAGCGAGACACTCCAACTACCAATCTCGGACTATGCCCATGGGCTTGATCTCTGATCTGTCTGCTAGTTGGAGTTTAAAAGGAACCGGTTGCATTTCTCCTCCTTTAACTTTCAAGAAGGTGGCGTATGGCATGATATTAATGCTGGCTCCTAGGTCGCATAGACCACTTCCACAATCCACCCCACCTATAAAGCACGGGATCACGGGATTTCCCGGATCTGTTTGTTTAGGAGGGAGTGCTCGAAGAAGGGCTGTAGAACACTCCTCTGTCAGGTGCACTGTCTCTTTTCCAGGTTTCTTTTTCTTCTTGTCAAGAGATCCTTGAGGAATTTTGCGTAGTTAGGCATCTCTTGCAAAGCATCGATCAGAGGTATGTCGAGGGTCAGCTTCTTGAAACATGCTCAAGAACTTGGAGAACTGCTCATCAAGATGTTTCTTTTTCATTCTGTTTGGGAACGGGAGTTCACTGTTTTTATGAGTGGAGGTTGGGATGTCGATGGTAATTTAGATGGAGTGGAGTACAGGAGTAGGAATTGGGATTTCTGAGGAGGTAAAGTTGGTTTGGTGGTTTCATCACATTGATATAGGAATCTTCAAGATTTTCTTTCTTTTTCTTTTCCTTTGCTGGTGGCAAGTTCCCTTCCACTCCTTAAAGAGACTGCACACAAGTTTGTTGATTGTGATGTGCCATCGTCTATAAGGACTGAATTTGCTTGTTCCTTCGGATTGGGATTTGTCTGTGAAGGGAATTGACCAGGTGGTCTTTGTTGAGTGAGTAACTGTTGGATTTGAGATTGCAAGGCTTTTTGATCTTTGCGCAGAGCTGCGACCTCTTCTTGCGTATCTCGTGATTACCCATCATCGCCTTAAACATTTCCTGCATCTGAGACATCAGACTCAGGATTCGAAGGAGGTGGAGCTGGTCGGCTCGATGAAGCTTCATTGCCATAAGGCTGTTGTTGATATTGCCTTTGGCCTCCTTGGAAATTGGACTGAGTCTGTAATTTTGGATGTTTGTAGGGTATGTGGGTTTTGGATATTTCCGGTGTTTGAGTAGCTAAGGTTGGATTGCATGTTACGTTGCCATGGTTGTCTGTATCCTGAGTTGTTGGTGATGTAGTTTGCTTCCTCCGCTGCTTTCATTTCTTGTAGTTGGGGGCATTGTTCATAGTCATGAGGCCCGCAACATTGTGTACAAGAAATTGTTGGTGACGTTTTAGATTGAGGAGCATAGCCTGGAGGGGTAGTAGGTGGTCGGGAAATCATTGACTTAGCTTGCTGAGGGAAGGAATTCATAGCCATCTGTTCAACCACTTTCTGTAGAGTGCTCACTTTTGTTGCTTGCTGAGCGTTGCTTTCCATGAGTTGCTCATGGCTTCTCATGAGCTGGTCGAATTTGTTTATCACTCTCCCCAACATGATATAATCCTGGAGTACCGCTCCTTGATCCACCGGAGGCCCAGTCTCTAATTTCCTCACAGAGAGACTCCATGCTGTTTAAATTGTGCTCCCGGCTTTTTCAGAACGTCAGCCCCTAACGAAGATAACACCATTGTTCTGCACGGACCGATCAAGCCCTTGTAAAACAATTGTGATACTTGTTCCTTCGTCAGACCGTGGTGAGGACAAGTGAGTAGTAGACCTTTGAAACGGTCCCAAGTTTCACAAATATTCTCCGATCCTGGTTGCTTAAAATTATAAATTTCAGCAATCATCTCCAAAGTTCGGCTCGGAGGTAGGAATTTGTCATAGAACTTGGTGGCCATGTCGTCCCAGGTACCAATGGTACTCGGTGTTAAGCTATGATACCACTTGCTCGCGTTTCCCGTCAGGCTGTGTGGGAATAAAGACAATCTTGCATATTGAAGTACTGCATCGGTTGCAGTAAGGCTGTTGGCATGTTTGTAAGAATTTTGTAACATGCAACAGGGCTTCGTCTGGACTGGTGCCATCAAACATGCCTAACTCCTTTACACATCGAATCTGATGATATGGCTTCAGCTTCTGCCACTTCTGCGTCTTCGTATGGGCTGAGGTGAGGAAGGACGATAGCCGGCTGTTGTCCTTGGTTAGACGGCCTGTTGATATTTCTAACCGTTGCTGGTGTAGCTGCCATGTTACTTCTTTCCGGGTAGAATCTATCACTGTGGTGGTATTTTGTTGAGTTCGTCTCTGCCTGAGATTGCGCAGAAAGGTTCTCTCGATTTCTGGGATGTAACCAACCGTGTGATTAATATTCTCTGGGAGGCTCTGTGACCTGGTGAAAGGCATACACACTCAAAACAGAGAAAAGAACTGGTTATACGTTAGAATAATAAAAATGTTAGGAATTAGTAGACATAAATTTAAAGTTAGTAGTTAGTATACAAGGGAACGAAATGACAATGGAACGAAATGACAGAAATTTAAAGTTAGTAGTTAGTATACAAGGGAACGAAATGACAATGGAACGAAATGACAGAAATAAATAACATAATATTAACAAATTAGTAGTCAGATGTCCAAGTCAGATCAGAAGTTAGATGTCCACTGTCCAAGTCAGATGTCCAAGGTTATATGTCCAAATTGGATTAACAGTTTTTTTTTTGAATTTTATTATTTTATTAACAAATTATTATAATATAACAGGTGAATTAACGGGGCTTAGGGACTAGATTAAATCAAGTCCCCGGCAACGGCGCCATTTTGCAGAGTGGATTTATCGTGAGTTATTAGCACAGGTGAAATTGATAAAAGAGAGAATTAATACTCAAAATATCCGTCGGGCTGCAAATTAAAACCCGTCGTAGTAGTTTAGAAGACAGAAGCGGCCGGGTCAAACCGTGGGACTTAAAGCGAGTTAAAACAGTTCCTAGCTTGTCACAAAAAGGGGGGAAGTTAATTGACTTGTTTTTTAGAGAATTAAAAAGAGCAGATTAAATTACTGAGTGCAGATGAATTAAATGGAACTCCGGGTTCAGGTTAATATGATTTAATTAATTGTGCTATCTCTACCCGGTTTAATAAAATAGTTTGGCAAGATTCCTATAATTTTCTTAAGGTCCGATGAAACTCTTAAGAACTCGTTTACCTGTAATGCAAGGTCCGATGAAAACTCGAGCAAAAGCCTGTAAACGGCAAGGAGTATGAGGCTTTATTCTTGCAACATGTATTAACTTAAACGATGAAAATAAGTTCTTACAGTTTTACGGCTTAATTAACCCGTCTGTTTCTAACCGATGAAATTAAAAACAGACTTAGTAAGGCTTTTTAATAAATCGATGAAATTTATTAAAAAGGGAGAGAAACAAAACTTTAAACGTAACAAACAGAATTTATTTTAACCGGTAGAAATATATTACACAGCTAGTAAACCATAATTTAAAACCTTGCCCGGAGCAAATCCTCCTTAGCCAGACATATTAACTGGTAATAAATCTGACAGAGGTTGGACGTAATAATAGCACGGAGACGTGATTAGTGAATGGAGAAATGGAGAGGTCGAAGAGTGAAACATGTACGTAATTATTGTAAGTGAAGTGGATGAATTTGAGAATTAGAGAACTGGGGTATGAATGGAGTGTTGAGATGTACGTGAGTGTTTTACTGGAAGTGAATGAGATGAGGTGAGTGTGAGTGATTTTCTGGTTTTCTCCGTTCGTGCACTCGTACAAGGCTGTAGGGAATGGGTTTTTATAGAAGACAGGAAGACTACGTAGAAGACTTGCAGTTGATTGCCTCTGTTGATTTCTTCACTGATTGAAGCATTGATTGCTTCATTTATTGCAGGGGACAGGAGCTGGAGATGCGTGAGCGAAATAAGGTAGGCGACGGCGGGGTAGATAGATAAGGCGAGTTGCAGAGTCGCGCGAAGAAGAAAACTATTTTTGGGTGCGATTTAACTCTTGTCCGCCTGTGGAACCGCCTCAAAACAAGGCGGTTTGTGTGTTGTCCGCCTCTACAACCGCCTCTTGTCTGCCTCTGGTCCGCCTGTGGTGTCCGCCTCTGTATGGCGCGGTTGTGCAGGCGGTTGTTATGCTGTTGTGCGACCGTGACTTATTCCCTTCTACGAACTTCGACCGGCTCTAGATTCTTCGTTTGGACTCTGTTTTCTGAGCCGTTTGCGTCTACGCGTCGTCTCTCCGTCTCGTCTACTCTCACTCCGGCTTGGTTTTCCTCATGTTAAACTAATAATTTGTGAGATAAACAATAAAACATAACTAGAGGAAAACTAACCGAAGTGGAGAAATGAGCAAGAAAAGTGCTAATATTATACATGAAATACACCTAAATAACATGCTCATTTAGACACTTATCAGGACATTAAGCCGGCAGTACTCAAAGGCCATCTCCAGCGTATCAGCCGCCCAGGGGGGGAACCCGTGGGCCAGCCCGGTTGTTCTCTGGTGCGAGACTCATGATAAGCGGCGCTGTCTCATACCAATACTGCAGTAAGGTATAAATGTGAAGTTAGTATTTAAAAACAATTACAAACAACAAAAAAATTTAACAAGACAAATTATTTACCTGGAGCTGATCCTCTCGTCGTGTACTGGGCCCACCGTCCCCTCACGAAACGTAGCCTCTCATCATCCATCAAATTCCTCGTGTAACGAGGCCACCTCGCCGCCGTCGGGGAGCAACCATCCCAGTCTGAAAGGGCTCCGGTCTGAACATGGGGAAGTACTCGTAGATCCAGCACTGCGGTGATCATCAGAAAACATTAGCCAAGATAGTCAAGGTGTAACTTTACAATACTTAAGTCGTGAGCTCGCAATCAAGTTCTCACCTGAAACAACGTCAGGCAACCAGCCACTGACGTGTATCCGCCCGGGAAGCGATGCCGAGCTGTCGGTATAGGTATGCCAGTGTCCCGTCCCCCACGCATACAAGTGGACCCTACTAGGGTCACGGATGGGCCAGTAGGACGTGGGCATAACACGATCCCCTCCCCTTGTCGATGATCAATGAGTGGGACACCAGCCACCAGAGGAAGGCCGTCGTCTCCTGAAGGGGGGTAGAGTATGGACCGCCACAAGTATCATGAAGAGCTCGGTAACGTACCTGACTCTTCTCCAGGAACCTACAGTCTATCAGCCCCTGCTGGTCCGCCGCGCCAAACAGCCGTAGGAAGTGGGGGATGAGAACCTGTAACGGTGGGGCCGCTAAACCGAGGCGGGCGCCATCCTCGTGCTGGTATGAAATCGCCATGCCGGTGATGGGGATACCCAAAATGTGGTAGACGTCGTGGAGAGTAATAGTCATCTCTCTGAATGACATGTGAAAGGAGTTCGTGTCAGGCTGCCATCTCTCCACGAACGCTGAGAGGAGCGCGAGGTCAAAACAACCATGCGCTATGTCGACAAGATGCGCAAGTCCGCTATCCTCGACCGCTGGTACAGACTCTGGGTGCCTCAATGTACTCAGAGTCCACGCCTCCAAATACTTCGTCTTAGGCTTGAAGCTAAGACATCCCTTCTCCTGTTGAATATTTATAATTGAGTTCACACTATGTTAACGATTTCCTAAACAATCTAAAATTTTATGGAATCTATTACCAGACGGGAAACATACCACTCCTCGCCACACGTCTAGCGCGACGTGACCACCGAAACTCGGGATCAAACTCGTATCCTGAGGGCCTCCGGGCACTGGAGTCTGCCCAAGCACCCAAGCATCAGCAGCCGGCATCTGCGCCAGCCCCTCTGCCGGACCATGTACTGGGGACCGGCGACGACGGCGCACCTGTGTGCCCTCATGCTCAGCACCCGGCTCATCCATATCCTCGTCATCAGCGTCAGCCTCGCCATGACGTGCGTCTCCGGTCCTCCTCTGTGGAGGAGTAGGCCTAGCAGGACTATCAAACCTCACGACCAGCGCCCCACGCCGATCAATGAGTCCAGATCCACACCATGTAGCTGGTCCACCTCCTGCTCCTCCCCCTGCTCCTCCTCCTCCGCATGCTCCTCCTCCTCCCCCTCCCCCTGATCCAGCTCATACTCCGCCCGCAACCTCTCCTCACGGGCTCGCAGAAACTCAAGCTCCCTACGCTTCCTCGACGAAGCTGTAGCGTACTGCGTACGCCTCCTCTCTGTAGCAGCAGCATCAGGCCCGGTCACACGAGGGTGTGATGAGCTCTCGCCTCGGTCAGAAATCGACTTACCCTTACCCAGACCGAACCTACCAAGCAAACCCTTGCCCTTTCCTCCCGCCATCTGTTGTTTACCGTAGAATTTAGTCATACTATTTTTACAGTTAGTCAAGACCGGTCGAGGTTACTCAATACCGGTCATACATGCATCTCAGTAGTTCAACGTCAAAAATAAATTCATACAAATCCTGGAACTGATTAAAACACGCATAATAGAGGTATACAAAGTAAAAAACGACCAATTATATAACAAAACAGCAAAAAACGAGCCCCGAGCGTTCCCGACAGCGCGCGCCGCGCGCACCCAGGAACCCCGCGCCCCGCGCCCAACCCTCCTTCACCCCGCCCGTCCCTCCCTCCTCCGCCGCGCCCGCGCC
The DNA here is from genome assembly GCA_023374045.1 of Limonium bicolor. Lineage (NCBI taxonomy): Eukaryota > Viridiplantae > Streptophyta > Magnoliopsida > Caryophyllales > Plumbaginaceae > Limonium > Limonium bicolor. Next base: position 294,647,829 of record CM041781.1, on the reverse strand, counting down.
CATCCTTCCTCCTCCTCCCGCCGCGCCCGTGCCCACTCCTCCTCCCCCGCCACCCTCCCCCCACGCCCCCCTCCCCCTACCCCTTCCACGCGCGCCAAGCAACCCTTCCACCCGCGCGCCTCCCCACCCCTTGTTGCCGGCGCCTGCGCCGGCTTTTCTTCCTCCCCCGTTTCCGAATTCGTCTACTGTTTTCTGCTAATTTTACTACTTTTAATGTTATTCTACTACTAGCTAAAAACTGTAAATTATGACATAAAAGAACCTGATTTTGCAGATCGTACTAACAGAATGATAACTTTCGCACCGGCTTTCCTCCCGCTACCCGCTCCTGCTCCCGCTCCGGTTACCGCTTCTAGAGAGAAGTCAGAGAGAATTCTAGAGAGATAGAGAGTTTGAAATTTTGTGGAGAGATAATAGAGGGTAAAGGTGTATATATAGGAGAGTTTAAGGGTAACGGCAAAATCGTAAAGTTTTTTGAATTTCCGACTGTGCGAAGTGAAAACCTGACTGAGCGAATGGCATACTCAGCGTCTATCGCTGATACTACACCATTACAGGTTGTTGATCATTGCCGAAGCCGAAGAGCGGGAACAGGTAATTGGAGTTTTACTTTTGCTACCACACATGGAGATGTTGTATAGCAATGAGGATGGTGAATTGTATTATGGTAAGGTTGTGTATATTCAGGTTTGGGTAGACGCTCACTTGTTGATGTTTATGATTTATGGACTTAGTATGATGTATAGGAGTTTCTCGTTATCACGGCGGTTAGCAATTTGTTTATGTTGGAAGTTGGATGTAGTTTGGCTTCGTTGCTCGCATGGGCGAGTAATGGCCGGTGACACCCGAGTGAGTTTTTTAATTGTTATTTTGTTTTCCGCTGCGAGACATTTTATTTATTGCTACGTGAGAGATTATTACGTGATTATGGAGAGGGGTGTTACAAACAAAGTCATCACATTCAATAAAGACTTGTAATGAGAACCCCAACGAGTATCACCAGGTCTGTTTAGCCCAAGTTCTTGATTCAATCCTTGACCTGTTTCAAGTTCACCCAAGCGGCGAGCTTCTTCTTTCTGTGATGCTTGCTTTCCTCGAAGTGCATCTCTATTTTTGAATGAAGGTCCAATTACACTTAGGACCATACCAACAACATCAAATAACCATTCAACATCAACATGAGTCCTAGCAACTACGACAAGAGTTAACTGAAGCTGATGAGCAAAGCAATGAATACTATGTTCAGATCTATAATCACTCTTAATTAAAGTCCTTAATCCATTCAAGTGTCCTTGCATATTACTTGCCCCATCATAGCACTGACCATGAATTTTGTAGGGGCTAAGAGAATGTTGAGCAAGCAAGGAATAAACTGCATCTTTCAATGTCATAGCACTTGTTTAACCAACATGTACAAGACCAATTAATCTCTTCATTACAAATCCCCTTCGATCAACGTATCTTAAAACAAGAGCCATTTGTTCCTTGTGAGCTACATCTCGAGATTCATCAACTAAAATTGCAAAGTAATCATCATTGATATCCTTCATGATACTCTTGACTGTTTCACTAGCACATGCCTTCACGATGTCTTTCTGAATCTTAGGAGAAGTCATTTGTAAAATTTTTGGGGCATTCCTCAAAACAACATTTCCCACAGTCTCAACACTCTCTGCATACCAATTCAAGAAAGTCAGGAAATTACCTTTTCTGTTTGAAGACTCACTTTCATCATGACCTCGAAAAGGTAACCCAGATATCAAAAGCAGTCTTGCAATGTCAATTGAAGCATGTAAGCGAGGGTAGTCATATTGGATCTGCGCTGTCTGCTTTACCAAAGCTGGCTGGATGGATTGTTTTTCATTCATAAGATCAATGCACATTCTGGAACACTGATTATGAACACTAAAAGGCTCACCAACATGTATACCAAATCTCTCTTTTTTATTCCAATCACTGAAACCTTTAGTTGCATACGTATCTCCTCCACGGTGAGGAAATTCACCAGCGAACAAATAGCAAGGAAGGCAAACACAACATCTTTCTTAATACTATACTCCTCCATCCAATTATGGTATTCATCAAACCATGAATGAACAAATGCACTTTGTTTGTTAGAAAAGGTGGTTTGAGGATACTTCTTAAGTCGAGGTTGATACGGACCTTTTTGAATATAATGTCTTCTCACTTCATCCCGTACATTAGGATGATAAAGCATTATAGATGGTCTATCTGCTGGATCAGCTGGTAAGGAAGAAACGTCAACTTCATTTATTAACGACGGAGTAGTGTCTTCAACAATTTCTTCTACTAAATTTATACTGACTGGATTTGAAACGTCTTTATTAAGAATTTCGGACCTGACTTCAACATGTTCCACCTTCTCGTGAGTGTTGCATACTGATGATTTAGAGTTTGGTGGCTTGAAATATCTATACATTTCTATAATGTAAAAAATTATAATTAGCATGCAAATTATTGTTGCTACAAATAATAAAGAAATACATAAATCATTTTTCCACATTATATTAACAAAACTTCCAAACGCTATTTGTTAATTAACTAACAAAAATCCGAATGCTACTTAATTACTTATAATTAAAGAAATATGAATACAACATAACCTGTATAACCTCTAACCTCTTCATTCTTAATTAAATACTGATTTGAAATAAATCTGACGTTTGACGTTAGACATTTATTTTAATTAATTATTAATTATGGATACATTTATTTAATAGTCGCAACCAGCTTATAAAATAAAAAATCAAACTCTCGTAATATTGATTGTGGCATGAAATACGGTCACATATATGTGCCATAATAACAACATTTTTTAAATTAATAGAAATTAGAACTAGGAATTTAGATTTCTAATTTGTAGTTTCATGGGAGCAAATTAAAATCTTAAAACTAGGAAAAATAGCTATTAGAACTTGAAGAAAAATAATTGAATAAAATAAGAAAGTTGAACATTATACTACTTGGAGAAATTTACTATAATACAGTTAATGGTGTGAAGATAAATAGTTGAATGGAATGTGTGAAATAGAGAGAATTTATGGAGATGTGAGAATTTTTGGAGTTGCAGAGGAAAGGAGAAGCGGAGGCGAGAGAAGCTCGGGAGAGAGAAGATGGGGAATTGGGAAAGTGGGACTGCAAAAAAAAAAAAAATACCGTGAAAGAAGGGAAGTGGAGGAAAAAAATACTTTTTCTATTTTTTTAATTAATATATTATGTGGGTGGAACACGTCTTGCAGTAAATACAATATGAAAAAAATTGTACCCAAAGAGATTTGAACCGGGATACAATGCAACCTATCAAGTGCTCCATACCAGTAAACTATCTCACCACTTAGTATAATGGGGTCATTTATTCATATTAATAGGAAACTGTAATATAAATTTCTAAATTTTCTAAATGTAATGGGGTCACGTGACCCCACGTGACCCCACGTAGGTCCGCCCCTGGCTGGTAGAAAAGCAGTCCTAGACTGGGATGGTATCTGTTTTCGGCTTTGTCAAACACTGGACGGTTTCTTTTCCATCTACATCCAGAAAATGTGTTTTTTTCAATGTATGATTTGTGTATGCGATGTTTAAACGGTCTCTATAATCGATAAAATTTTGTAAGATGATACTAAAACAGTTATACTTTGGATCTGTGTCATTGGTCTAGTGATTTGAAATCATATGGGACCCACATGACTTCATTAAAACGGCATCAGAGTCAGCATGTTCTCGATTTTCAAAATTTCCGATAAGCTTGTCCGATGCTTAAACATTCTCCTAAATCAATAAAATTTTGTAATATCACAGTCTAGCACTTATATTTAAGTCCTATGTTATATGTCCAGTCATTCAAACTCATACGGGACCCAGATGACTTCGTTAAATTGACACCAGAGTTAGTGTTTTTTTCAATGTTTTGTGAGCTTGTTCGATGATCAAATGGTCTCTGAAATCAATGAAATTTTGTAAGATGGTTGTCAAACACTTATACTTTTGTCCTATGTCTTTGGCGTAGCCGTTCAAACTTACACGGGACCCATATGATTTCATTAAAATGGCACTAGAGAGCATTTTTTCAATGTTCATTGAAGCTTGTATGCTGCTTAAATGGTCTCTGAAATCATTGAAATTATGTGAGATGGGAGTCAATGACATTATAGCGACTGACATTGTGACTATTTGACAGCCTTCAGTTTTCCTCTATCTTGGAAGTTGCATGGTCTGTGTACAATGTTGTACCCACTTGTCGTTGGCAATTGTATGTATCAAGGTTGTCGTTGAAATATGTTACCAGCTTGTGCAGCAAGTTGTTGACAATGGTGGTGATCGGTAGCAATCGAACGCTTTTGAGTACTCCATTTATGCACTCAACCAAGTTTGTTGTCATGTGCCCCCATCTCCTGCCGTCATCGTATGCCCGCGACCACTTCTCAAAGGGTAGGTCAGTGAAGAAATGTTATATGTCGGGATGCTGGGATAGAAGGTGATCATATCTTCTCTAAATGTGATGCCTTCTGAACTCGTAAGCTAAATATGAAAGAATAACTCAATGTTAAAAAATGAGATAGTTACGTAAATTAGTAAAGTATAGTAATGAATAAATTAGAGTACATGTGTTGATGAGATACTTCTTCATCTTTTGTTGTGAAACTGTGTGTTAAAGTTTGATGTTTTATGTCTTACATAGTATAAGTGGTAACCCATTGGGGTTTTCCAGTACTCGTCTGACTCCATAATGCTTATGATAGCTGATGTACAGTCTGTAATTATTGACACATCAGTTCTTTGACCTATCACATGCAACCTCACCTTGTCCAGGAAGTACTTCCAAGAAGCCATATCTTCAGACTTGAGAAAAGCCAATGGAATAGGTATAATTTTATTGTTCCCATCTTATGTTGCTGCTATCAAAAGCTTATGAAACTGGTTAGTGCTCCTGATGCGTCCTCGACCGGTCGTGAATGTCTCTTTATCTTATGTGAACAACTTGATATTTTAGGGGAGTACTTGATAAACTCAAACTAGAAACACCTTTTCGATTGAGAATTTACACATAAAAATTCACTCAATCTCCCTCCGCCCTACCTACGGACTCTAGGACAGTTTAGGACTTTATCCCTAAGTCCTCTACCCTCTCCTGACAGCAGGCCTACGGTTCCCTAACCGTTCCCTGACTGATCAGTCTACCAAATACACATAGTATTCATTCACCAGCCCAGTGCTACCCAGCTCACCAACTTCCTAGTACTTACACACACTTAGTTTTATTTACACTTGCTAAAGTTATATTTTCTTTTCATGTATGACCAAGTTGATTTACATAATCATATTTATACAAGTAAGTTAAGATGTGTAACAAACAGCCTATGATCTCCTAGACTCCAGGAGTCTTTTGTTTCTCTATCCCTAGCAAAATAGCAATGCTTGAATATAGGTTGATCTTCAACTTGCTCTAGAACCGTCAGGACACGTGTCGCCCTATGGTTGGACACGTTGGAGGTGTGTGCTCAGGTGGTCGGTCACCACTTGCACTCTTCACTTGCCTGATCTTGTTTGCCTCATTAATTCTCTCCCAAGCTTTATTTAATGTTGCGTATTGAGTGCCTCTTAATAGCCCTGGCCTTGTCTTGTTATCTTGTTCATTAATGAGCAAGACTTTTTCATGAGCTAGTTGCTTGTGTGGATGTATGAGTGTGCATGAGTTTGTTGGAACACTTTATATCTTTTGTCCTTTTACTGTGTCTGATGCATGAGAGATATGGTTGTGTAGTATCTTACTTCTTGTGTATACTAGAAGTTCTATAGGAGCTCTCCCAAATAAGTGCCCGATTGGTTGGGCACATGTCATGAACGGAGTGCGTTTTCAACCTTGCATGCTAAGCCACTCCTGTACCTGTTTATTTGAATTATAAGCTCAACAAACATATTAGATAAACAACACAGGTTTGCTATCATCAAAACTAAAGAATCTTGACTTAATAATTTCCCCCTTTTTACAATGGCAACCGATAAAAAATTGATTTTGGGCATATGTACTTGACGTTTGGTATTTAGCTATGGGAGAAAGAATATTCCCCCGAAGAGGGATTCCCCCTGAGTTTTGTAAGGGTTAGAAAAATAATCAAATGATGAACAATAACATAATAAAACAACACAGCCTTATACCGGGACATAATAGAGAGTCTTTCATTAAGATTCAATTACATAACACAAGGATGATAGACATAAGTTCATACAAGTACATATCTTTCTTTTCCCCTTTGCCATACAGTAAAATAGGAAGCAACTGCACGACTCAAGTTATTGAAAAGGCCATAACATTCCATAGATTATAGACTACATTTGATAGAGACAACTTTTAAGAGGTGTGACGCTTGGATGTGGCAGAATCGGAAGAGTCTAAGCCATGAGGATCATTAGCAGAGTAACTCTTATATCTGGAATCGATGAGAAAATTTGTGGAGTAATAACTTATTGACTGGGTCTGGCTGGCACTTACATTGGTGCACCATGCAGACAGCACTTCGGGTTGTGGATGAAGATTGGATGGAGAGAGACCTTACTTTTGTTTCATGAATTTCCTAATGGTGGAGAAAAGGTTTTCGCATTAGAGCTAGTTGAACTATAATTTTCATGATTCATGATTGTTGTGAAAGAGAGCGTTTAGTGAATGGGAGATTTGATTGTAAGAGCGATGGTTGAGCAATGGTTGAACGATGGATATATAGATAGGTGAGGGACAACCCACCACTTGGTCGTGAGGGTGTAATAACTGTGTATTAATGGTGTTACAGTCCTAGGGAATTGATGACCTATCATGTGACGAGCATGCACAGGTCGCATAAAAGGCGCTGTCTCTCATCAAGAGGTAGTGTATAATCAAGAAAGAAGCAGCCAATGCAATAAAGTCATTCGTAAACAAGATTTGCATTCAAAATAGAAAATGTAACAGTTGCATTTCAGTTGATATCAAAAGTTGACGTTTTAAAACTGATAGTCAATGGCAAGAAAAACAAAGGAAAGGTAGAAAAATCTAACTAAAAACTATAATTTCTCACATGCTTCACTTGAGTCTCTAAGAGACATAGAACTCTTAGGCTATAAGTGTTTATCTATGAAGTCTATTGCTCCTTGAACCATGTGTTAGACACTAGGTTCTTTGGAGACAGCCTGCACAACTGTAAGCGTGACTCTTACACACTAAATAACGTCTCGAGCTGAAGTATCCAGACTAGTCCTCGACTTGTTGTGGACCGGTGAAAGACTACGCTTTCTCTTGTGAGCAGAAGTCCTGGTAAGTGGGCGAGGCTCTGATCATGAGTCCTCGCTCTTGGTAGGCTTTTGGGGGACAGTGAGCTTCTCTCCTTGGGTCTTAATTCCTATCTTTGACAACATCTCGGAGCATATGCAGTCCTGACTGATCCGACAACACTTGTGGAAGCGGTCGGGATCCGCTCTAAACTCTTTTAGTGTCGCGGTGACCACTCCCCCGTGCACCAATCCTTGGTTGACGTATCTGTTCTCGTCAAGGGTGAGGAGAATCATGGTTGGAAGGTCTATTTTCTCCTTAATCCTCAGGGCGTACATGATCCACACATCTTTGGCATTGACAATGTGGGTTCGCTGGTTCTGTGGGGTGATGTTGTGGGTGAGAATGTTATGGAGGACTCTGTCGGGGATTGACATTTGACCTATTGGAAAAATTTTCATGGTTGCCCCCTTGTTGAAGAGGTTGACCATCTTTCCCCCTTGATATCCCAAGTCATTCCATGTCGTATCCTTGGGAACGACTAGTCCTTCGGGCTTCAGTTTGAAAATCTTGCAAATTCAAGACTTGGTGATGTTGAGAGGATTACTTGGACTTCTGAGATGATGTAGTCCTCATCATCTTCACTTTGGAGAGGACCTAGATGCCTCATGTGCTCTTTGAGCAACTCGGTGTAGCAGGTGGTAGGCTCCTAGAAGTAGTCGACCCATCTTTGGAACTCAAGCAGCTCCACGATCTCTCTGAGACCCATCTTCTCCACCCATTACATGTCCAACGTCTTTGGTAAGATGAGACATGACTTATCGTCGACATTTGTAGCTTTGATGATGGTTGGCTGTAGCTGACTTAATCTTTTTAATCGCTTGAACGATGTTGGGGCTGTGGCTTCGCGACCTCTCGTTTTATCTGAAAGAGCTCCTTGAGCTCTTGAGTGTGCGGTGATGGAGGCATGGATTGTTTTCCTTTGGCCTGCTTTAGATGTTCACGCTCCTCGAGCATTAGGATGACTGGTGAGAGTGATTTTATGTCGCTTTGTCCTTCTCCACTGGATCGGGAGGTGTCGAGGACCGCTCTGCGCGGACCAGTAGTGTAGGTTGAGCGGGAGATTCTTCTTTTCCTTAGAGTCTGGCGCGGTTAGAACCTTTTCTTGAGCTTCCTCTTCTGTTGAGTGTTCTTTTAGTGACTTTTCATCACTCTAGACCTCCTCTTCTTCCACTTCGTGAGTGATGGCTCGATGAGGTCAGTTGGAGTTGCTTTATCTTAGTCAGTGAAGTAAAGCTTGCGTGTTGAGTTGCTGGTTCAGGTGTGGAGTGGGCTTGATTAGGCGTTTTCTATTTGGTTTGAAGGCATTTAGAGGCACGAGTCATGCGGCTATTGGAAGCACATGTGAAGCTTTTGCTTTTGGGTTATTCACAACGATTGTTTTGGTGATGACTTTTATTGATTTGAGGGTTGATCGAAGGGTGCCATAGGTTTTGAAGGAGTGATGGCGGGGTAGTATTTTGGGTTTTAGGTTTCCCGAGTGAATGAGGTTATAAAGTTTGGGTAGGTAGGTGTTATATAGTTTACCTCCTCAGCCTGTAGTTCGCCTTCATCCATGACTCTGAGAGTGAGTTGATCTTCCTCCTTTTGGATAGGCGAGTACGCGGTGGCCTTATGATAGGACTTGTCGGTGTGTGTGTCGGCGCTCTTCTCTAGGCTAATGTCCCTTAGGATAACCTTGGTGGTCTTAGAACGCTTTACAATCTTAGGTGTTATGGTTGATCAAGGGTTTTCTAGAGTTTAGTACTTTTCGATCGAGAGTTCTTAACGAGGCTGTGTGAGGTGAGAATTTTTAGCACAAGCTCATTGGAGTATTTGTAAGAGAAAAGAAGTGATTGTAAAAAGAGATTTAGATGAGAGTAGGAGAATTTAGAGAGAGTGAGGGCAAAGTGTGACAAGAGTGGAACTCTAATCGCCCTTTTATAGATATTGAGTAACGGTCAGCGACCGTTCCTTGTCCACGCATTGACATGTTGCAACGACACTATTCATAACGGGCATCGGTCATGACTGACATTCGTCGATCCATTGTAAGATTCTTGTTTCTATCCGTTACACTCTTCCTATTCTTACCTTACTTTTGTGAAATGGCTGACATATCTGTTTCAAGTAGCTGTTTGACACACCATTCATGCATTAAACTGTACATAGACCATTGAATGACATACTTGAGGTGTTACTGACCTGTCGGTGACCATCATGAGAGTTGAAAAGATAGTCTAATCGTGATTAATGAATATCATTCCAAGATCATGAATAATATTGTTGAATCTTTCTCTACTTAATGGCTTGGTAAAGATGTCTACTAGTTGGTTTCAGTGGAAATGTATTTTAAACCAACTAATTCATTTTCACAACAATCTCTATGAAAATGATGTCTAATGTCAATGTGTTTAGTACAAGAATGATGTACTAGATTTTTGAAGATAGATATGGCACTAGTATTATCACACATAAAAGGTAGCGTACCTGTTTTGACACCATAGTCACCAATTTGTTATTTGAGCCATAAAAGTTGAGCATAACTGCTTGCTGTAGCTATGTATTATGATTCAACAGTTAAGATTGCCACAGCTGTAGCTATGTATTATGATTCAGCAGTTAAGATTGCCACACTTTGTTGTTTCTTTGATCCACATGCGATCAAACATGATCCAACGAAGAATGTTGTTCCTAACGTGCTCTTTCGATCGATTATAGAACCCCCATAGTTTGCATATGAAAATCCTACAATATTGTAGTTAGTGAAATTTATAAGAGTCCAAGATTCATAGATTCTTTGAGATAATGTAGGATTTTTTTCACAGCTGTGAGATGACTTTCTCTTGGATCTGCTTGAAACCTGGCACATAAACAAACACTATACATAATGTCAGGTCTACTAGCAGTTAGATATAATAGAAAACCAATCATTTCTCGGTACGATCGCTGATCGACTGGTTGGTCATTAGTCGTGATACCCATCTTTGTGCCAACTGCCATTGGTGTATCAAAAGGCTTACATGTCTCCATCCTGAATCTTTTTAGTAAATCTTTTACATACTTTTGCTTGGATATGATAGTCCTATCATTATCTTGTTTGACTTGAATTCTTAGAAAGAACTTCAACGCTCCTAGATCGCTCATCTTGAACTCCCTTTTCATCAATGCCTTGAATTTCTTGTAATACTTCTCATCAGAAGCTTCAAAGATTATGTCATCAACATATACTTGCACTATTAGGAAATCTCGTTTGTTGTTATACATAAACAATGTTTTGTCAACCTTACCTCTTCTAAAATTGTTTTCCAATAGATAGGAGGACAGGTGATCATACAATGATCTTGGAGCATGTTTTAGCCCATAGAGAGCTTCATGTCTTCCCTTCTTGTGTTTCAAAACTGGAGGTTGTTCTACATACACTTCTTCTTTGATGTACCCATTGAGAAAGGCACTTTTGATGTCAAGTTGAAAGAGTTTGATTCCTTTATGTGCGGCAAATGCAATCAGTAGTCGAATAGATTCCATCCTTGCTACTGGAGCAAAGGTTTCTTGGAAATCTATTCCTTCTTGTTAACTATATCCTTGTGCTACCGACTGAGCTTTGTTTCTAATGACTTCTCCCGTTTTATTTAGTTTGTTCCTAGAGACCCCTTCGTACCAAGTACCCTTTGATGTGTGGGACGAGGCACAAGATGCCAAACTTTGCATCTTTTAAACTAGTTCAATTCCTCTTGCATTGCCTTAATCCAGTATGAGCCTTGTTGAGCTTCTTTGATGTTTTTGGGATCGATGGGTGAAACTGTTGTGAAGAAGGACAAGAGATCATGAGTTTGTGCTCTAGTTGAGTTCCCTTAGAGATGTCCGATATGATGTTCTCCAACAGGTGATCTTTATATAGAACCCGAGATTGACGAATGGTTGATGGTGATAGAGGATCTTTGACATCATTGTTCCTTTTTGTTGTCATGCTGCTGACCAATCACTAACCTGTCAGGCAGGTGTTCCTTATTCGCTAACTCATTTTTGGTATTGTCTGTGTGATCTTGCCCAACTAGATCAAATCCAAAAGCTTCATCCTCTTCCTTTGATTTGAAAGAAGTTTTAGTTTGTTTGCTTCTCACATAGGCATCACAAAGATTAGTCTTAGATTTCATAATCTCTGGAAGACCTCCAACTGATTTTTGACTAGTTTTCTTAGCAAGGATATACTGACATGCCCTGACTTTGTGCCATAATGTGGAGTCATTTATTGTTGCAGTCAAGCATGAAAGGTTTAGACTGTCAATATCCTCCATATTGGTTACGTATAATTTTTTCAATTCTACCCCTTAACAACTCCTTTCATCACTCATACTTACTATGCTATAATGTGTAGAATAGAAGTGGACTGAGTCACCTTCGTCACATATTTGAGATACACTGAGCATATTGAATTTTAAACCATTAACTAAATTGACATTATCAATGACATAATCTGAAGTGAAACCAACCTTACCTACACCGATGATTTTTCCCTTTTTGTTGTCGCCAAAGGAAACAGTTCCTTGGCTTCCTGGTTTGAGTGAGAAGAATTTCCACTTGTCTCCTGTCATATGTTTAGAGCACCCACTGTCGATGTACCAGCAGGGGTCCCTTCCCACTCGATTTTGCACTTAACAAGTTAGTAATATGGGGTTAGGGTCCCAAGAATATTTGGACTCGTTTCCACAATTAATATTATTCTATAGGATCATCCTTGACTACCCATATTAGCCTAATTTTCTTTAGTTGCCAATGCGTCATAAATCTCATCCTACGACATTTAGCTTCGAAATGACCAGATTGTCTGCATAGGTGGCAGATGCCTTTTTGACGGGTTCCCGATGGGTGCCTGACCGGTCGTTTGTCTCTCCACATGGGTGTCCTAGCATTATTTTCTAGTTTTGCATGTTTTTTCTTTAAAAGACACTAGTTCATTTTCTTTCTTCTTGTCAAGTGCAGCAATCAGTTCATCGATTTCAGGTTGTTCTCCTAGCTTTATTTTCTCATGGACAACAAAATTTCACTATAGTTAGTTTGTAATTTTTTGAGTGCATTCATGACTTTCACTACCTTATCCTTATCTGAGTTTTTCTTTAGCTTTTCATTTTCTTCTGAGAGCTCCTTGTTTTTGTTTTCTATTGCCTCTAGTTGATTAACCAATATAAGGGAAAACTTTCTGAGTCCTAGAAGTTCAGCTTTTTGAACTTTCCTTCTAAGTCGAGAGTAATTTACCTTAATTTGTTTCTTTTTCTCCTCTGATTTTGACATTTTCCTGTCTTGGGCCATCAAGCAAACTCCTCAAGGCAGATGTGAGCCTTTTCATCCCCAGAGGGATCACTGTCTGTGGTTTGACTTTCATCACTGAGTTCTGAGTCTCCCCATGCAGCAACGAAGGCTTCTTTCTTTGGCATTTTATTGAGTAATCTCCTGACAAGTTTCCTAACCCTGTCGTTGTCCTCTCGGGGTCGTTGCGAGCAGTCTTTAATGTGATGTCCACGTTTTGAGCATCCAAAACACTTGTCATTGCTCTTCCTTTGGTGATCATCATATTCTTTGGAGTCCTTTCATTTTCTCAAATTGTTCTTGAGAAATTTTCGAAAGTACCTTTTGCATAGAGGACCATCTCATCGTCTTCTCTCCTGACTCAGATTTTTCAGCTACCTGAAGGGCTATGCCTTTTCTTTTTTTCTCTTATTGAACTTCTGAACTTCTTTATTTTAACTTTAGTTCAAACCCCATTAATGGTCCTAGCATGTTCGCCAAAGACATCTTTGAGAGCTCATAGACTTCTTGCATGGCATTGACTTTGATACCAAAGGACGCAGGGAGTGATGTGAGGAATTTTGAAATTTGATCTTCATTTGAGATGGTTCTTCCAAGCACAAGCATTTCATTGATCAGCTTAGTGAACCTAGTGTGCATTTCAGACATGCTCTTTTTTTTCTTCTCTTTTTGAATAGCTCCCAATGAGTAAGCAATAGTTCAATGCGAGTCATCTTGATCTCGTCATTTCCTTCATAGGTAACTTCCAGAGTTTCCCAGATTTCCTTGGCTGTTTTTGCTGAGGCTACTTTGGAATACTACTCAGGTAGTAATGCACAATGTAAGATTCTTACTGCTCTTTTTGCATTGAATATCAGCTTCTTAATTTGATCATCAGTCATGTTGTCAACTGATATGTCTTGTCCTTGAGCATCTTGGAAGATGTATTCACCACCTGATACTACCCTCCACATCCTTGGATCATCCGACTTGATGTGAAACTCCATGTTGTTCTTCCAATGAGTGTAGTTGTCTCCATTGAAAAGTGGTGGTTGATTTGGTGCAGTGTAACACCCCATATGGGTAACTGTCCAACAACCTAGCTCTTAAACCATCCAGGCTTGAAAACTAGCCACTTTAGGCCCTCAATCCTAACTTGGGCTTAAAAGTGGAAGGCCTGTTGTTGTAGTCAACCCATATGTATCCTTATAAACCATTCACATTACTACTCATATCCCGATGTGGGATGGGGGTATTATTTCATACTGCCCCACTCAAAGAACACGACGTCCTCGTCGCAAGCCTAACATCCAAGTCCCATGGACCTCCTCGGTAGGTGTCGGGTAGCCCATCCCGACACGGTCCCGAGTCTGCTCTGATACCATTTGTAACACCCCATATGGGTAACTGTCCAACAACCTAGCTCTTAAACCATCCAGGCTTGAAAACTAGCCACTTTAGGCCCTCAATCCTAACTTGGGCTTAAAAGTGAAATGCCTGTTGTTGTAGTCAACCCATATGTATCCTTATAAACCATTCACATTACAACTCATATCCCAATGTGGGATGGGGGTATTATTTCATGCAGAACCTTCTTCTGATGCCAGTAGGTTCGAATGAGACATTTTGATCCTCTTCCAAAGAACTATCTTTCTAGAAGAGACATGCTCTAATACCAATTGAAACTGGATAGTGATCCTGATACGTCCTCAACTGGTCATGGACGTCTCTTTATCGTATATGAACAACTTGATATTTCAGGGGAGTACTTTATAAACTCAAACTGGAATCTCCTTTTCAATTGAGAATTTACACACAAAAATTCACTCAATCTCCCTTCGCCCTACCTATGGACTCCGGGACAGTTTAGGACTTTATCCCTAAGTCCTCTACCCTCTCCTAACAGCAGGCCTACGGTTCCCCAACCATTCCCCGACTGATTAGTCTACCAAAGACTCACAATATTCATTCACCAGCTCACCAACTTCCTAGTACTTACACACACTTAGTCTGATTTACACTTGCTCTAGTTATCTCTTTTTTTCATGTATGACCAAGTTGATTTACATAAGACGTTATACTCGTATTTATACAAGTAAGTTAAGATGTGTAAAAATATCTTATGATCTCCTAGACTCTAGGAGTCGTCTGCTTCTCTATCCCCAGTAAAATAGCCATGCTCGAATATAGGTTGATCTTCAAGTTGCTCTGGAACTGTCAGGACACGTGTCGCCCTATGGTTGGACACGTTGGAGGTGTGTGCTCAGGTGGTTGGTCACCACTTGCACTCTTCACTTGCCTGATCTTGCTTGCCTCATTAATGCTCATTAATGCTATCCCAGGATTTATTTAATGTTGCGTAATGAGTGCCTCTTAATAGCCCTAGCCTTGTCTTGTTATCTTGTTCATTAATGAGCAAGACTTTGTCGTGAGCTAGTTGCTTGTGTAGATGCATGAGTGTGCATGAGTTTGTCGGCACACTTGATGTCTTTTGTCCTTATATTGCGTCTGATGCATGAGAGATATGGTTGTCTAGTATCTGACTTCTTGTGTATACTAGAAGTTTTATCGGAGCTCTCCCAAACAGGTGCCTGACTAAATGGGCACATGTCATGAACGGAGTGCGCTTGCAACCTTGTGTGCTAAGCCACTCCTCTACCTGTTTATCTGAATTATAATCTCAACTGACATATTAGATAAACAACACAGGTTTGCTATCATCAAAACTAAAGGATCTTGACTTAACAACTTACCTTTGAACTTACCATATAGATGTGTCCAATCTATCTGCAGCATAGGTTTGAAGTGCTTGAAAGCTGATATGCAAGGTCCAAAAGCCCAGAAGCACCGGTGAAAGTATTTGACTTGTGTTGTTTAAGTGTCGCCCTCGTAACCTGGAACTGATTTTAGATTAATAATAGTTACTTGTATGTTATGCTTTATCACCATGAGTAACCATGGCAGCTGAGAATACGAATCAACCCAATCACCGTACATTTTCCCTATCGCCTCGCACCTAGCCAACCAAGCTTTCCGGTAGGAAACGGTCCTATTGTATTGATAAGTGTCAAAATGAGCATGTTTTATAGGTGTATTTCATGTATAATATTAGCACTTTTCTTGCTCATTTCTCCACTTCATTGTTAGTTTTCCTCTAGTTTATGTTTTATTGTTTATCTCACAAAATTATGGTTTACATGAGGAAAACCAAGCCGGGAGTGAAGTAGTCGAAGAGACGAACGCATAGACGCAAACGGCTCAGAAAACAGAGTACAAACGAAGAATGTAGAGCCAAGGAAAATGGGCCACGTCAAGATTGCAACCGCCTACTAAGTGGCGGACTCCTCCACCACGCTACCCCCCATTAACGGGCGGTCTCCTCACGAACAACCGCCTGGCGGACTACTCCATCACAACCGCCCCCCTGTCCGCCACTTAAACTCGCGGACACCACATGCTCAACCGCCCAATAGGGAGGCGGACGCCTCACTCTTGTCCGCCACTTATCAGGCGGACACCACTAACCTGACCGCTAGCGGACGCTTCAGTCTTGTCCGCCCCGTTACCACGCGGACACCACTACCAGTACCGCCACTTATCAGGCGGACACCACACACCAAACCGCGAGGCGGTCTTAGACGCGGTCAAGACTAAAATGGACGCCGGACTAGTTTTCTTCTTCTTCGCGCAGTCGTCTTCTTCACCTTATCTATCTACTCCCGACCACTGCCTACCTTAAATCGCTCCCGCATTTCGCCACTGTCCCCTGCAATAAATGAATGAAGCAATCAATGCTTCAATCAATGAAGCACTCAAGTGGGCAATCAACTGCAAATATCTACGGAAGGCTACTCTTCATTTTCTTCTATAAATACCCATACCCATTCCCTACAGCCTTATACGAGTGCACGAGAAAACCAGAAAATCACTCATTCTCACCTCATTCATTCTCTTTCATTAACACTCACGTACATCTCATACCCCAGTTCTCTAAATTCTCTCAAATTCACCCACTTCACTTATAATAACCTACGTACATGTTTCACTCTTCGACCTCTCCATTTCTCCATTCACTAATCACGTCTCCGTGCTGTTATTACGTCCAACCTCTGTCAGATTTATTACCAGTTAATATGTCTGGCTAAGGAGGATTTACTCCGGGCAAGGTTTTTAATTATGGTTTGTTTAATTATGTAATCAATATTTTTACCGGTTTAATAAATACAGTTTGTTACGCTTAAAGGATTTCTCTCACCATTTTAATAAATTACATGAATTTATTAAAATGTTTTCCTAAGTCTATTTTGATCAGACCAGGTGATAAATAGACAGGTTATTTAAGCCGTAAATCTGGAGAAAACTTATTATGATTTAATAAGTTAGTATTTACAGATGCAATTATAATTCCTCGAATTTAACGTCCGTTTACATAGTACTGCTCGAACCTTGATTAGACCGAGCATTTTCTGGTAAACGAGTTCTTAAGGGTCTATGACTTAGTCCTTAGGATAAAAACAGGAATTTTGCCAAACTAATTTATTAAACCGGAAGAGATAGCATAATTAATCAGATTATATTAAACCTGAACCCGGAGTTCCATTTAATTCATCTGCACTCAGTAATTTAATCTGCTCTTTTAATTCTCTAAAAACAAGTCAATTAACTTCCCCCTTTTGTGACAAGCTTAGGTACTATTTTAGCTCGCTATAAGTCCCACGGTTTGACCCCGGCCGCTTCAGTCTTATACACTACTACGACCGGGTTTTTAATTTGCAGCCCGACGGATATTTGAGTATTAATTTCTTTCTTTTAATATCTACACCTCTTCTAAATCACTCACGATAAATCAATTCTGCAAATTGGCGCCGTTGCCGGGGACTTGATTTAATCTAGTCCCTAAGCCCCGGTTAATTCACCTGTTTTATTACAATAATCTGTTAATCTACTAAAATAATTAAATAATAAAATTCAAAAAAAAACTGTTAATCCAATTTCGGACATATAACCTCGGACATCTGATTTGGACATCGGACTTCGGACTTCTGATCTGACTTGGACATCTAATTTTGGACATCGGACTTCTGACATTTGTTAATATTATTGTTATTTATTTCTGTCATTTCGTTCCCTTGTCATTTCGTTCCATTGTTATTTCGTTCCATTGTCTCTAACTACTAACTTTAAATTTCTGTCATTTCGTTCCATTGTCATTTCGTTCCCTTGTATACTAACTACTAACTTTAAATTTCTGTCTACTAATTCCTAACACTTTTATTATTCTAACGTATAACCAGTTCTTTTCTCTGTTTTGAGTGGTGTATGCCTTTCACCAGGTCACAGAGTCTCCCAGAGAATATTAATCACACGGTTGGTTACATCCCAGAAATCGAGAGAACCTTTCTGCGCAATCTCAGGCAGAGACGAACTCAACAGCACATTACCAACACAGTGATAGATTCTGACCCGGAAGCTAACATGGCAGCTACACCAGCAACGGTTAGAAATATCAACAGGCCGTCTAACCAAGGACAACAGCCTGCTATCGTCCTTCCTCACCTTAGCCCATCCGAATATGAAGAGTGGCAAAAGCTGAAGCCATATCATCAGATTCGATGTGTGAAGGAGTTGGGCATGTTTGATGGCACCAGTCCAGACGAAGCCCTGTTACATGTTACAAAATTCTTACAACATGCCAACAGCCTTACTGCAACCGACGCAGTACTTCAATATGCAAGATTGTCATTATTCCCACACAGCCTGACGGGAAACGCGAGCAAGTGGTATCATAGCTTAACACCGGGTACCATTGTTACCTGGGACGACATGGCCACCAAGTTCTATGACAAATTCCTACCTCCGAGCCGAACTTTGGAGATGATTGCTGAAATTTATAATTTTAAGCAACCAGGGTCGGAGAATATTTGTGAAACTTGGGACCGTTTCAAAGGTCTACTACTCACTTGTCCTCACCACGGTCTGACGAAGGAACAATTATCACAATTGTTCTACAAGGGCTTGATCGGTCCGTGCAGAACAATGGTGTTATCTTCGTTAGGGGCTGACATTCTGAAAAAGCCGGGAGCACAATTTCTGAACAGCATGGAGTCTCTCTGTGAGGAAATTAGAGACTGGGCCTCCGGTGGATCAAGGAGCGGTACTCCAGGATTATATCATGTTGGGGAGAGTGATAACAAATTCGACCAGCTCATGAGAAGCCATGAGCAACTCATGGAAAGCAACGCTCAGCAAGCAACAAAAGTGAGCACTCTACAGAAAGTGGTCGAACAGATGGCTATGAATTCCTTCCCTCAGCAAGCTAAGTCATTGATTTCCCGACCACCTACTACCCCCCTCCAGGCTATGCTCCTCAATCTCAAACGTCACCAACAATTTCTTGTACGCAATGTTGCGGGCCTCATGAATATGATCAATGCCCCCAACTACAAGAAATGAAAGCAGCGGAGGAAGCAAATTACATCACCACCAACAATTCAGGATATCGACAACCATGGCAACGTAACATGCAATCCAACCTTAGCTACTCAAACACCGGAAATATCCAAAACCCACATACCCTACAAACATCCCAAAATTACAGACCTCAGTCCAATTTCCAAGGAGGCCCAAGGCAATTTCAACAACAGCCTTATGGCAATGAAGCTTCATCGAGCCGACCAGCTCCACCTCCTTCGAATCCTGAGTCTGATATGTCTCAGATGCAGGAGATGTTTAAGGCGATGATGGGTAAATCACGAGATACGCAAGAAGAGGTCGCAGCTCTGCGCAAAGACCAAAAAGCCTTGCAATCTCAAATCCAACAGCTACTCACTCAACAAAGACCACCTGGTCAATTCCCTTCACAAACAAATCCCAATCCGAAGCAACAAGCAAATTCAGTCCTTATAGACGATGGCACATCACAAACAACAAACTTGTGTGCAGTCTCCTTAAGGAGTGGAAGGGAACTTGCCACCGGAAAAGGAAAAGAGAAAGAAAAGCTTGAAGATTCCTATATCAATGTTGATGAAACCACCAACCCAACTTTACCTCCCTCAGAAATTCAAATTCCTACTCCTGTTACTCCCTCCACTCTCTCATCCATCTCGAATTACCATCGACATCCCAACCTCCACTCATAAAAACAGTGAACTCCCGTTCCCAAACAGAATGAAAAAGAAACATCTTGATGAGCAGTTCTCCAAGTTCTTGAGCATTTTCAAGAAGCTGACCCTCGACATACCTCTGATCGATGCTTTGCAAGAGATGCCTAATTATGCAAAATTCCTCAAGGATCTCTTGACGAAGAAGAAAAAGAAACCTGGAAAAGAGACAGTGCACCTGACAGAGGAGTGTTCTGCAGCCCTTCTTCGAGCACTCCCTCCTAAACAAACAGATCCAGGAAATCCCGTGATCCCGTGCTTTATAGGCGGGGTGGATTGTGGAAGTGGTCTATGCGACCTAGGAGCCAGCATTAATATCATGCCATACGCCACCTTTCTGAAAGTTAAAGGAGGAGAAATGCAACCGGTTCCTTTTAAACTCCAACTAGCAGACAGATCAGAGATCAACCCATGGGCATAGTCCGAGATTTGGTAGTTGGAGTGTCTCGCTTCATCTTTCCAGCAGATTTCGTCATTCTAGAAATGGATGACGATGTCGAGGTTCCCCTGATTCTAGGTCGACCGTTTCTAAGTACCGCCAAAGCTATCATTGACGTCCACGACGGGAAAATCACTCTTCGGTACGAAGATGAGACGATCGAATTCGACATGCAGAAAATGATGAAGAAAAGCTCAAACTTTTCTCCTCATGCTAAGACGGTGGGATTCACAGATGACGAGGAGGAGGAAGGCGATTTTGCTACAGAAGAGGACACGTATTTTCCATCTTCCATCCAGGAAGCTGAAACTGAACCCCTAGAGCAGTATTACTTGTATACTTACTTCTCTAGAAGAAAGATGAGATCCAGAAGTTAACGCCATGCTGGCGTACGTAGAAAAGGAAGGGCTGGTTATCAATCGTTCCGGCCACCAATCGAAGAACTCGACAGAAAACCTCAAAAATCAATTCCATCAGTAGAACAACCACCTGAACTCGAGCTTAAGGAAATACCCTCTAACCTCAAGTATGCTTTCCTAGCTGAAAATGACCGCTTGCCTGTCATTATTTCCTCTTCTCTGAATTCCGGAGAGGAAACGAAGTTACTTGAGGTATTGAAGAAGCACAAGACAGCAATAGGGTGGACTATCGCTGATATCAAAGGAATTGATCCCTCCTATTGCACGCACCATATTTACATGGAGGAGAACTACAAACCTATCCGACAACCTCAACGCCGGCTAAACCCTAACCTCAAGGAGGTAGTTCGAAAGGAGGTTCTGAAACTCCTTGACGCAGATATCATTTATCCAATTTCTGACAGTCCATGGGTCAGCCCTGTTCAAGTTGTCCCTAAGAAGGGGGGCATCGAAGCTGTTATTAATGAAAAGGGAGAGACTATCCCTCAAAGAAAGATCACAGGATGGCGCATGTGCATTGATTATCGGCGTTTGAACTTGGCCACCAGGAAGGATCACTTTCCTCTCCCCTTCATCGACCAGATGTTGGAACGACTAGCAGGGCAAGAGTACTACTGTTTTCTAGATGGGTTCTCGGGTTATTTTCAAATACCAATCGCACCTGAGGACCAGGACAAGACAACCTTCACCTGTCCTTATGGTACCTTTGCATATCGACGAATGCCTTTCGGTCTATGCAACGCCCCTGCTACCTTCCAGAGATGTATGCAAGCAATATTTGCTGACTTCATCGAGCAGAGCATAGAAGTCTTCATGGACGATTTCTCAGTCTATGGCTCTAGTTTCGACAAATGCTTGGCACAACTAGATTTGATCCTGAGACGGTGTGAGGATACGAATCTCGTCTTAAACTGGGAGAAGTGTCATTTTATGGTCAAGGACGGGATCGTCCTTGGACATAAAATATCAGCAAAAGGGATAGAAGTGGATAAAGCAAAGGTAGAGGTTATTGAGAAGTTACCAGCACCAACTACAGTTCGAGATATACGAGCATTTCTAGGGCATGCAGGATTTTATCGGCGGTTTATTCAGGACTTTTCCAAAATCAGCAAACCTTTGACCGACCTGCTACAGAAAGATGCCCCGTTTCATTTTGATGAGAAATGTTCAGCTGCATTCCAAACAATAACACAAAAATTGGTGACAGCACCTGTGGTCATACCACCTGATTGGTCTCTTCCTTTTGAGATCATGTGTGACGCAAGTGACTATGCCGTGGGAGCAGCTCTTTACCAAAAGAAAGAGAAAATCTTGAGAGTGATCGCCTATGCTAGCAGAACACTGAACGATGCGCAGAGAAACTATACGACCACCGAAAAAGAACTTTTGGCTATAGTTTTCTCCCTCTCGATAAGTTCAGATCTTACTTATGGGGAAGCAAGGTCATCGTGCATACAGACCACTCCGCTCTCAAATACTTATTCACGAAACAAGAAGCCAAGCCTCGCCTTTTGCGCTGGATTCTTCTACTTCAAGAGTTTGACATCGAAGTCAAAGATAAGAGCGGGAAACTGAATGTCGTCGCCGACCATCTCTCTAGGTTGGTGACTCCTACGGATAGTGTGCCCATCAACGAATTCTTCCCCGACGAGACTGTCTTCTCCATCACCAAAGTTCAGGAGCCATGGTACGCAGACCTGGCCAACTATCTAGTCTCAGGAACAGTACCATACGATTATTCATATTCCCAGAAGAAGAAATTCCTCTCTGACTCAAGGAATTATTTCTGGGAGGACCCGTACTTGTTCCGAGTTAGTGCAGATGGGTTGATTCGACGATGTCTCCCGGAAGAAGAAGTTTCGAGTGTCATTCACTTTTGTCATTCTCGAGAAGCCGGAGGTCACCATGGACCCACGAGGACCGCTGCCAAGATCCTGGCCTCAGTGTTTTTATTGGCCAACCCTTCATAAAGATGTGTACCAATTCTGCAGACAATGTGATAATTGTCAGAAAATGGGTAACACATCCAGGAGACATGAGATGCCGCAACAAGGATACTAGATACTGAGTTATAGATGAGTTGATTGTTGGGGCATCGTCATGTGGTGGTAGTGCAGGGCCACGAATATGTTCTGTGGCAGTTGATTATGTGTCAAAGTGGGTGGAAGCTGTACCGTGTCATCATGCCGACGCAAAGACAGTAACAAGATTCCTCAAGAAGCACATTTTTACCCGTTTCGGCGTGCCCAGAATTATTATTAGTGATGGAGGAACACACTTCTGCAACCGCTTATTCGAAGCACTTATGGTCAAATACGGGGTACGTCACAAGGTAGCTTTACCTTATCACCCCCAGACAAACGGTCAAGCAGAAGTTTCCAACCGAGAGTTAAAATGGATCCTTCAGAAGACGGTTAACTCATCACGGAAGGATTGGGCACTTAAACTGGATGATGCGCTTTGGGCTTACCGCACTGCATTCAAGACTCCCATCGGGATGTCTCCCTTTAAGATGGTCTATGGAAAAGCATGCCACCTTCCTGTAGAGATGGAGCATAAAGCATATTGGGCAATCAAAGCCCTAAACTTTGCCATGGTTTCTGCAGGAGAGAGAAGAAAATTCCAACTTACTGAATTAGAAGAGCTGCGAGATCAGGCTTATCAGAATGCAAAGATCTATAAAGAGCGCACCAAAAAGTTCCACGACAGGATGATCCTCAAGAAGGAATTCGAAGTTGGTGATTGGGTTCTCTTATATAACTCGAGATTAAGGATTTTCCCAGGGAAGCTCAAGTCACATTGGGCCGGCCCTTTTCAAATTGTTAGTGTGACCCCGTACGGTGCCTTTGAACTCCAGAACAAAGAAGGCGAAACTTTCAAGGTCAACGGGGCACGTCTTAAAAGGTATAATTCTCATTCCAATATTTCAACTAACCTATCTGCAACTTATTTTGTCCAAGAACAGCAGGACAATTCGCCCTCAGAATCTTCTCCAAACTAAACTTGGTCAAATACGTCTAGCTAGAGACGTTAAACCCGGGCAGCTCGGTGGGAGGCAACCCACTATCTATCTTTAACTTTCCTTTAATTTAATATGTTTTTTCCTTTTTGTACTATATTTCCCTTTTATTTGCTATAATAAAATGCAGGCTTCACTTGAGTTCTTCTCTCTGTGTAGAATATTCTTTACAGGTTCAATTCATGACATTCCACAGCAACACTCAAAGTGTGGGGGAGCTCTACACACTCTACGAAATCTGGGGAGTGCACTCTTTCCTTTACTTTGCTTGCCCTATTAATTTTATTTCATCTACGCAATGAGGGCATTGCTTGAGCTAAAGTGTGGGGGAAGAACCTAGGACATCTAAAATGCTTAAAATTTGTTAAGTCTCTCTGCTTATTTTTCTGCTTACCTCGCATTTGTTCTAATTGAATTATGTACTTTGCTAATGTAGGTTGTTCTCTTTAAAAACTAATACTATTATGAATTGTAGGATAAAGGGTACAAAATTTTTCAAAATTTGACATTTGATTACTTTTGAGGAGCATATTTATATGCGGTGTGACCAAATAATCTGCAAATTGGTTGGATTTTATTGCTCAGGGTTTCTTTCAGTCTTCTCTCTTAGGGATTGCTAAGGGGTATTTCTAGTTTTTTTTTTTTTTAAAAAAAAGAATACAATAATAAGGGACTTTCGAGACACCATTGGTAACCAACAAAAGAGAGTTGAGTGTTCTTAATTACAAAGGCATTATGCCTACATTTTCTCATCCCTCATGCAAAAGTGAAGCAAATGCATAAATCTTTTCTTCCTTTTATTTTCTCCTCAATGCCCATTCTTGAGAAAAGTTGGCCATGGTAAAAGTTCTCGGAATCACCAAAATAAAAGAAACATTGAAGTACCTTAGATCATACCCCGAAATTCTATTTTGTTTTCGCCTTGAGCACACCTATGCCACCAGCAGATAATTTTTCACACTCCTCAATAAGTTTTAGAGATCATAACTATTGACTTTTTTATCCTACCCTTCATAATAATATTTGTTAGTATTGAGCATTTCCTACTTGCTTAGGTACATGGTTTTACTTGAGGACAAGCAAAAAGATAAGTGTGGGGGTGTGATAAGTGTCAAAATGAGCATGTTTTATAGGTGTATTTCATGTATAATATTAGCACTTTTCTTGCTCATTTCTCCACTTCAGTTAGTTTTCCTCTAGTTTATGTTTTATTGTTTATCTCACAAAATTATTGGTTTAACATGAGGAAAACCAAGCCGGGAGTGAAGTAGTCAAAGAGACGAACGCATAGACGCAAACGGCTCAGAAAACAGAGTACAAACGAAGAATGTAGAGCCAAAGGAAAATGGGCCACGTCAAGATTGCAACCGCCTACTAAGTGGCGGACTCCTCCACCACGCTACCGCCCATTAACGGGCGGTCTCCTCACGAACAACCGCCTGGCGGACTACTCCATCACAACCGCCCCCCTGTCCGCCACTTAAACTCGCGGACACCACATGCTCAACCGCCCAATAGGGAGGCGGACGCCTCACTCTTGTCCGCCACTTATCAGGCGGACACCACTAACCTGACCGCTAGCGGACGCTTCAGTCTTGTCCGCCCCGTTACCACGCGGACACCACTACCAGTACCGCCACTTATCAGGCGGACACCACACACCAAACCGCGAGGCGGTCTTAGACGCGGTCAAGACTAAAATGGACGCCGGACTAGTTTTCTTCTTCGCGCAGTCGTCTTCTTCACCTTATCTATCTACTCCGACCACTGCCTACCTTAAATCGCTCCCGCATTTCGCCACTGTCCCCTGCAATAAATGAATGAAGCAATCAATGCTTCAATCAATGAAGCACTCAAGTGGGCAATCAACTGCAAATATCTACGGAAGGCTACTCTCTTCATTTTCTTCTATAAATACCCATTCCCTACAGCCTTATACGAGTGCACGGAGAAAACCAGAAAATCACTCATTCTCACCTCATTCATTCTCTTTCATTAACACTCACGTACATCTCATACCCCAGTTCTCTAAATTCTCAAATTCACCCACTTCACTTATAATAACCTACGTACATGTTTCACTCTTCGACCTCTCCATTTCTCCATTCACTAATCACGTCTCCGTGCTGTTATTACGTCCAACCTCTGTCAGATTTATTACCAGTTAATATGTCTGGCTAAGGAGGATTTACTCCGGGCAAGGTTTTTAATTATGGTTTGTTTAATTATGTAATCAATATTTTTACCGGTTTTAATAAATACAGTTTGTTACGCTTAAAGGATTTCTCTCACCATTTTAATAAATTACATGAATTTATTAAAATGTTTTCCTAAGTCTATTTTGATCAGACCAGGTGATAAATAGACAGGTTATTTAAGCCGTAAATCTGGAGAAAACTTATTATGATTTAATAAGTTAGTATTTACAGATGCAATTATAATTCCTCGAATTTAACGTCCGTTTACATAGTACTGCTCGAACCTTGATTAGACCGAGCATTTTCTGGTAAACGAGTTCTTAAGGGTCTATGACTTAGTCCTTAGGATAAAAACAGGAATTTTGCCAAACTAATTTATTAAACCGGAAGAGATAGCATAATTAATCAGATTATATTAAACCTGAACCCGGAGTTCCATTTAATTCATCTGCACTCAGTAATTTAATCTGCTCTTTTAATTCTCTAAAAACAAGTCAATTAACTTCCCCCCTTTTGTGACAAGCTTAGGTACTATTTTAGCTCGCTATAAGTCCCACGGTTTGACCCCGGCCGCTTCAGTCTTATACACTACTACGACCGGGTTTTAATTTGCAGCCCGACGGATATTTTGAGTATTAATTTCTTTCTTTTAATATCTACACCTCTTCTAAATCACTCACGATAAATCAATTCTGCATGTATTCGCCTTGGACTTGTTTTATGACATCTAACACACTCATACCTGGGTTATGGCTGATATGAGAAAAAAGGACATCGATAATGAAATGATAATTCATTTGTCGCTGATTTTGTCATCATCTTGAGGAGCGAGAAGTGTGGTCTTTGTCTCGTAATCTTTCATTCGATCTCACCGGTTAACAACACACGCCTCTTAAGTAAAATGTGCAGTGATCTCCATTGACACATTGGACAATGTAAGCTTTGCTCGAGCTCTTGACAATACGAAAATCTATATTATTTCGAATGTGAAACTCCTTGACAGCACTTACCAGATTTTCCGTGTCATTAAACTTCACTGCAGGTCGAACTCTTCTCTGGGCTGCCATCTTGGAACACCGTGTCATTCAACATTAATCTGCATTGAGTTGATGGCGTTCCAATCCACCTGATGATAAAACAAGCATCCGGAGTTTGTGATTGCTTCCTTCTTCGACATCTGGTCCATGAAGAAATTCTTCAGGGATGAGCTTAACCTCATCATCCGAGGATAGATTTTCATCCTCTCTAGGCTCATACAGGCCACCATATTCATCATTGTCACCATCCATTTCCAAAAGAATCTCCATGCTCTAGGAGATGTCCCAACTACACTTTTGTTAGCAAGCATTGATTGAACATTTTCATCGGTGGTCAACTGAAGCGGTTAAAAGACTAATGGATTTCTTGTAAACAGCTGTCAATATGTCATCCTTCTAACAAAGTATCCATAATCCAATTGACGGATGACCTCTGTGACAGATTGCTTCAACATTTCGATGGTGAAATCATCAGTGACCCGAAGATGAAAGGTTTTGGTGTGCCGATTGCCACTGAAGTAGAGGCTTCCATATGGATTGTAATAAAGATCGGAATTAACGAAGATTAGACAAGGAATTCCATGTATCTATTAAATGTTTCAAAGAAGTGAGTGTGGTGTGGGCTTAAGGATTTAAAGAAAGGAAGTGAAACGAACAATTATTATGGTAGATTCAGGGGAGCAATAGATTTAGGACAACAACATGTTTAGATGAAGTGCAATTGATTTTGAGACACAACCACGTCTATATATACCAAAACACTGAGTACCCCAATATGAGTTCCCTTAGGACTGATATTAATTTGTGATATGACACAACATTACAAAGAAAATAATGATGCCCACTACAAGACACAAATTTGGGTCAGAATACTCTACAGAGACAGTAAATGGTAAGTAGCCCTCTATTATTGTTCTTAATAAACCCAAGTCTGATATTAATTCATAGATTTGACACCTCATTGCAAAGATAATGGCCAATACAAGACACAATTGTAGTCAGAACAATCTGTAGAGGACAGTTAATAAAAAGTAGCCCACTATTTTCACCTTGATAAAGTAAAGTGTGATATTGATTCGTTGATTTGACACCACATTGCAAAGAAAATAATGATGCCCAATACAAGACACAATTGTAGTCAGAACAATCTACAGAGATAGTTATAAAAAGTAGCCACTATTGTTGTCCTTGATAAAGTAAAGTCTGATAGGTAGGATTGGTTGATTTGACACGATATTGCACAGAAAATAATGATGCCCACTAGAAGACATAAATTTGGGCCATAACACTCTGCAAACACAAAAAATTGTAATTAGCCCTCTATTATTGTCCTTTATAAAGCCAAGTCTGATACTAATTCGTAGATTTGTCTCCACATTGTAGAAAAAATAATGATGGCCCACTACAAAAAAACAGACTTTAGCGTCCGACGTTTTTAGACACTAATCATCAAAAATCGGACGCTAAACACATTTAGCATCCGATTTTTGATTATTAGCGTCCGATCAATATCAGACGCTAAAAGCTTGGACGCTAATTTCCTTTTTACGTCCACGGATGTTAATTTGCGTCCACTTGGCGTCCATTTTTTTCGGACGCTATTTAGCGTCTACCTGTTAGCTTCCACAATCGGACGCTAAATAGCGTCTGTGAAATGGTCGCAAGCCTCTTAATCGGACAATAACTAACTGAAGACAAACTAATTACAACTTTACGTCCAATTTTTTAGGACACTAAATTACTTTTGCTCATCGGACGCTAATGTAGATCTTCGGACACTCAATTGCTTCTACTCATCGGACGCTAGCTTATGTATTCGGACACTAATTTGCACCCATCTATACTAATTTAGTGTCCATTTATCGAACGCTAAATCAAATTTTCTGACTCTAAATTATAACTATTTATCAGACATAAATCATATTTACAGATGCTAAATTGCTCCATTCCGCTATCACAAATTTACATTTATATCTTTAATTTAGTGAATTAAGACATAATTAATCTAATATTTATTATATTGTAATTCATAGTAATGTATGCTCACATAGAACAAGAGAATATTAAAATGAATCATCTTTACAAATAGTAAAGATCATTAGTTCTAAACTAAATTCAAAATCAGTTACAAACTAGAACTAAAATGACCTTGTTTCTAGCCAACAAAGTACATCTCTAGCTAGGTCAATAAGTCCAAGTTTTGTAGTCTAAATCAAATTATAAGACACTACTTGAAAAGTTTTCATCGGTCTTGTTTCATCAATGATTGATCCCTGAAGAATAAAGAGAACAAGATAGTATTAGTTCACAACACTACATTCCAAATGAACAAGAGCAAGGAATTGAAAAAGCTGGACAAGACATTGTCTATACAATATCAACGTGCACATCTCTACTCTACATCACTCGTTCACACAACGGATACATGAATGATTATTCTCAACAACGTTTATATAAAGAGTTAGAAGCACATAATGACTAGCTTATCAAGCAGTTTCCTGCGGTTCCCTTATCATCTCTAAATTCATGTAATATGTACATTTCTACTACCATACTGATTTTGAAGAAAGAAGACTTCCAACACGATGAATGAACAATAACTAGACGAAGAGAAAAACGCGCTGACTTCCCAATAAAGCTGCACCTTATGAACATGAATACTACTACAAAACATTACAGATAGAGAAATGACAGAAATGAGATGTATACATATAGACGAACATTTAAGTAAGAAAGTTTGAACGTTTAGAAAACCATAAGCTGCACCATAAACTTGGAAGGCTCTATTTGCTCCAGGTGTACTAGATCGGCTCTTACACTAAATGTAGACCATAAACAAAAACAATTTCAGAAACATAGGTGCACAGACAAAATAGTAGAATAACATAATTAACTAAGTGACAAAGTTCCAGGAACAAACTGTAAACAAAAATGCAGCATGACAAGCTACAGCATACCATAATTCCATGAATGAAAAAGAGCACTTGTCATAATAATATAAAGGATTAGAAATCCAATTAAACTCGAACAAATATTATTGCAGGAAACAACTCTGAAAATTAATTATCAACCTTCATGTTTTATTGGTCCTTTTGATTTGCTAAATCTAGCCATACACAAAATGGAAAGAAATAAAGAAGAGGCGAAGCCCCAAAATAAACCTTAACATATGAACTCTAGCATTTAGAACTACTGCTAGTTTAGAAGGATTTCTTTTCATGGCAACACCATAACATGAATTATGAGCTTATTACAATAAATTTAGCTACTAGAGGAACTCACCTTGCTCTCTTGTAGGGAAGCACAATTTACACCAAAATGGTAATACACATATAGGCTCATCAATCACAGAGCCACCACTAGCAGCATGACCAACCCCAAAGCTTAACACATTAAGCAAAGAGCTAAAAATAGTCAAATATTGTAATAGTTTTAAAGCTGTACTTCATAGTGATCACCTTGGATCAACATTTGCTCAAGAATGCCTAGTAATATCTTTTACAAGTGTCATTTGATCATACAGTGTATCTAAACCGAGGACTAGATACCAGCTTTGTAAATCATGTTCTAGATTAAATGTGACCATTTCTAACCAATGTTCTCAGTGGACAAACAAAACTATAAGGATATGCATCACTGCACAAGATATGAGAGTTTCTATAAGGTTAAAACAAAAATAGAGAAAATATTGAAGTGCTTGGACAAATGTACCTCTTCAACCAGCTGTGGAAGTTTGCCAGGATCGACATATGAATGAGGAAGAAGCTTGAATATCTCTTGTGTGCGCCCTGTGAAACTGGTCATGAACATTTTAAGATTAAAAACAAAAAACCAAGGACAAAATCCATTTTCACCAGTTCCTAATTTCCAACAAACCGCAGTATGTTTTACTACTTTTTCAAAACAGAAACCAAATCAGGTTACATGCATTTTTCGAAACTCATAATCTTGAAAACAATACAATAATAAAAATCAACACCTGCACTGAACAAGCACCTAAAACAGCAAGTGTTTAAACTCATTACCCTTATGCTCTAAATTGTTTCACTCATATAGTGCCCAAGTAATTAATCTTGTTATTAATATGATATAACGTTAATGATAAATAAAAAGCTTCTACAGTATACATTTGCGTACAAGAATGGGGAATATGGTCCCCTGTCATTCCTGGCAATAAGCTAGCATTTTATACCAACATGCCACTAGAAAATAAATTCCATGAACCTGCGATTGGATGAACAGGTAAGGCTTCGCAGATATGCGGTCTCCCAATTTCTTGGTCTGCTTATGTAATTGCGGAATGCAACATATCCTTTACCATTGCATCGCCAATCCTGGAATGTAGGTACATAGTTGTGGATTTGCACTGAAAATTAGAAGAAATAAGAAGAAACTGGTACAATGGAACTGGTAACAACAAATGAAATAGACAATGAAATTTAGAGGCATTAAGTCAATACACAGAGTTGCTCGAGAAGGACTTCATCAATTCTCTTCTAGAGTGGTTAGAATCCAGAAAAGTAAATAGTAAGTAGCCCTCTATTATTGTCTTTGATAAAGCCAATACTGATATTGAAATACCCCAAACCTAATCTATGGTAATTAAACATAAAATTATTTTTTAATAAGGCTTAAACATAAGCAAGTTATGCAAATACTTGCTCTAACCTTGTGTAACCTTGGTTAGGACC
The DNA here is from genome assembly GCA_023374045.1 of Limonium bicolor. Classification (NCBI taxonomy): domain Eukaryota; kingdom Viridiplantae; phylum Streptophyta; class Magnoliopsida; order Caryophyllales; family Plumbaginaceae; genus Limonium; species Limonium bicolor. The sequence goes on along the minus strand of CM041781.1, from coordinate 294,616,280 downwards.
CAAAGGTCATTCCTAGACCTTATTAACATGCTAAAGAACATGTTAAAACAATTACCAAAGAAAACCAAGTTCAAAAACAAGTTAGAACACAAATTGTGCTTTAACACTCTTAAAGCACCTTTATAAGAAATTGTCTTAGAAATGAGTTTTGAGTGGCTAAATGACCAAGTATACACCTTAATCAACATGTGTACTACTTAGTATCACATTAGGAAGCCTAATTCAAAGAAATTACAAAAAAATCACAAATTGGGCACTAATTGTGAATAGTACCCAAATAGTGCTAAACTAAGCATTAAGTCTTCCTTAATTAGCAAATGGTCAAAGGACTCCCTAAATGACAAGGTAGGTGGCCGGTTTTCACATGGTGACTATTTACTTTAACAAAAAGTAATAATATCTTCTTACTTTCCTCTCTCATCTCTCCTCTCCTCTCATTCCTTTCTTCCAACTGGTTTCCTTTCTTCTATTCTCTTCCAAAACGTAAAAGAGCTGAACTTCCATGGTTCTTCATCTTCCATGGCTTGTCCAAGTCAACACAAATAAACCACATATTCTTCTTAGTTGAGTCAAGACCTTTCAAGTGCTCTTTCAAAACTCCAAAAGCTGAAGTTGGACTCCATTAGAGGAGCTCCATTTGAAGAGGAAAATTCATATTCTAGAGCTAGACAACACTCTCTTTAGTTTAAGGTAAGAAAAGCTCCAAAAAACTCAAGTTTCTCCATTTTTTTATACATGGCCGAATTGGTTTCTTAAGATGGCTCATTTCATTCCTTGTATTAGCCTTAATTCAACCTTCAAGATCTTAATGGAAGCCATGCTTTGATTCCTTTCCAAAACTCCATTCCAAGATTCCTAAGGTAATCATCCAATTTAGTGCACTAAGCACTCTCTTAATGTTTAAGAGTTGTTTTTAACGAGTCTAAGGGTTTTACCTATTACTCATTATCTTAATTTGAACCTTGGTTAGAAGTATGGCAAGTGATCAAACTTCCTTGGCCAAATACAATAAGAGAATCAAGAGAAGAAAAGAGAAAAGGGGCTTGAAATCTGAAGGTAAATGACTTACCTTAATGTTGTTTAATGCCTCAAGGAATTGTGTCTAAGTTGATACAAAATGTAGCCTAGAGCTTACATTACAATATGGTTTATATAACCTAGGAAATGATATGATCACACTTGTGAACTTGTGACTAAGGAGCTAATGACTTATGTGTTAGAAAAACAATTATAAGATGAATTATAAGGGCTTTTATTTATTGCCATGTGATTATTGTTGTGTGCAGGTGGCTATGAGAAATTCAGTGTTTAAATTCATGTCATTTAAGGGCCTAAGAGCCAAGTCATTTAGAGCCTTAGTGCTATGCAATTTAAGATTATTGCACCATATTGTGTTAATTATGGATATCTTGAATTAGATGAGAAATACCATGAGATAAGGTTTTGGTAGATTGTGATGATTAGGGAAGGAAAGACTATGCATTTGGGCATAACAATATCGTAGAGGATCTATGGCAAAATTGGTGTAGAAACCAAGTGTTTCAAGTGTTAAGTGAATTACTATGACCTAGGACTTACTAGGAATCATTAAGGGTTAACTTGGTACAAAAGAGTTAACTAGGTGATCTTATGAGTTAGAATGACCTTGGGTTGATTAGAAGGAATTAGAGATTCAAAGGGTGAATTAAACACACCAAAATCATGGTATGAGAAGTGTAGGAAGTAGTGTAGAAATCTATCTGTAGGAGAATGTTGTAAATTGCCAAGGGAATGACTAAAAATGTATAAGAGTGTATAACCATGAGAATGGTGAGTAAATTTAGTAAGGAGATGAAAATGTTTAAGTGGAATTTAGAATGGTCAAGATGAATGAGAAAAGGACGTAAGGTGTTAAGAGTATGATTAGAGATGCATATGTATGTGCAAGCTTGGGAATGATGAGTAGAAAATGTAAAGGAAAGGAAATGGTGCAAGGATGCAATGAGACTAAGTCTAGTATAACTAGGTTGGTAAACAATGAGTTGTGAAGTTAGAATTGAAGAAAGGAAGTTAGCACACTCTAGGAAGAGTTGTGAAAGAATTGGTAAGTGGTACCATTTGAGATGAGGTTAGAAATGAATTACAAGAGAATAATGTAAGAATGTTTGAGGTTGTAAGTGTAAACAAGTTACCATATTGGGTAAATGTGTTATGGAGTTATAACCTTATGATGAGGAGGTTTAAGGGGTTAAAATGGTGTTAGAACATGTTGGGATACATGTGGAGAGATTAAAAGAAGATTGGGCAAAAGAACAAGTGGAGAATGAAGTTTAAAACTGTAAAATTTAACAGTTTAATGTATGGTCCGGGACTTGGTCCTTGGATAAAGTCCCGGACCAGCACTAAAAATCTGCCAAAATTTCACTTCAGAGGTGGTCCGGGACCTAGGATAGGTATCAAGACCCGGACCACCCCATTATTATTGCCGAGAGTAGCACAGACCATCTGGTTCGGGACTTTAGATCCGGACATAGTCCCGGACCAACCCAGAATTTGCACCGAGAGTTGTTTTATGAAGGTGAATGAATGGGAATGATTAGTAATGTTATTAAATGATAGTTAAGGCTTGTTTAGTGACATTTAATGGTCGATAGGGGTGTGAACAAGTGTGAGAAATAATGAGAAGTAAATAACTTATGTGATTAAGCTTGAACTACAATGAACTAGTAGTTATTAGTCAGGAATCATTAGTGATGAAATGAGAAAGGTGAATTAAAAGGAATTAGCCACCTAATTCGATAAATGTTATAGGGTTTGAGTAAGTGGACTTCGGAGAGAGTAGATAACCGATGACAACGGTGAACGGTATGGTTTTCTTGTAGCTTGCTTGCTAACGAGGTGTCCCTTGGCTTGTGTGCTGTTTATTTATATGTTCCGACTAAACAAGATAAAGCATTCAACCAGTTTATTGTATTTATTGTGTGTTGTATTAAACTAACATAACTTACTAACTATGTTTAGTAAAAATTGTATGAGAACATTGAACACTCCCTAAAATTAGTTTGTTAAAAACCGAAAGAGGTTTAACTAACAAACATTGTCTTTGAGACTTCTACTAACTGGAACTTGGGGGGAGTGAGGAATCTGGGATGGTCCGGTCATGCATGTTTGAAGTAGCAGGTCGGTTACCTTTTATTAGAGTCGACCTCCATTGAGACTTGTCTTCGGACTTGTCGCCTTGAGTTGACAAACAGACTTGGTCACCTTGAATTTCGATTTAAGGTGGGAGGCATTATTAAGATGGCGTGGGGGGATCCAGCCTACATCAATGCTAACTTAAGAATTATTGTTTATTTAAACTAGTGCAGTTCTCGGCCACTGGCTAGGGTTAATAACAACCAGACAAAAATAAACAATGAACTGTGGTTCAACCGGTTCTAATTAAAGGACGGTTGTCATATTTGAGATAAGAGGAAACATGAGAACTAAATGTTTCTCAAACTTAAGGAGTTAAGAAGCTAACTCACTTACTTAAGGAACACTTATTAAGTCGTTCAATGTGTTTGAGATGTGATTGTTCACATGATTGCGTTGTGTTTTATTATACTTCTTATCATTGTTGTATGAATAATCAATCGCATGTATACGACAAAATAGTCGTGTGTAGCCCTGTTAGCTTGGGGGCTACACGTTAATCATACCAGCGAAGGTGCTGAGCCCCTCGGGGCATCTATATTAATTTTCAGGTAAGAGGCAGAAGACGACCCAGCTTGAGAGTAGGAAGCGGTAGATGTATTACGGGTTTACATTTGACATATGAGTTGTGCATGTACACTCGTATGGTAGACTATTGTAGTAAGTTGTATTAGGATGCGAGATACTTGTACTTGTTGTATGAATTTTGATTAAGATTTGTAAGTACCTATGTTCGGTACATTCGGGTCCATCAGACCGTAGCTAGATCTTGGAGAATTAGTATGCCTAGTTAGTCACATGGGTGACTAATGGCGGTAACACCAACTTTTGTAGAAATTTCCGCTGCAATGTTAATATAAGTACTTAGAGGTTATGCAATGATTCTTGTTTATGAGTTGGGGTGTTACAAAAAGTGGTATCAGAGCGTAACTGATTACCAAACTTAGGTAGATACCGAGTTAAGATATGAGTTATGGGTTACGAGTTGAGAGATAGTGCGAGAGGTGCGTTAGTTAGGACTTCCCGGTGTTTACCGGATACCTACATACCTAACCCGCCCTCCGCGTCCCTTACTTTAAAATACGGGAACACACGCCAGAGAGAAGAAAACTTCTCTTACTTGGGAGAAACCTGATCTGGCAGTTGGTTAGCATTATGCAATACGAGAAGCCACCTCGTTATGCAATAGTTTACGAAAACTTGAAGGTCCTAATTGGAATGCAACGTTGAAACAGCGCTGCCAACGGAATCCTATCAATGGGAGGACGGTAAATTACCGGTAACATGGGTCGACATGCTACGCAGTCGAGATAACCCGCCATACCAATAAAAAGGGAAAGCACTACGAGTGTAGTGGAGAGGAAAGGAAAAGCGACATGAGCAATGGACAGCAGTCCGAAGAAGGATAACAGCGGGATAATGCTGCGCATGAGAATAAAGACTACCTAAACGTCTACTATGAATTGGGGAACTCCAAACCCTATACGGCTCGAAAAGGTTACAAAAACCTAACCGACATAGCACAGACGACCATGAAAACGCATGCAAGTTATATATTGGAAAAAGGACTACGACGTAGTGCCTAAGGAGAGTTAGTACTCAGTAACCACGACAAATGCGTGGGAACGAGAGCAAGGACTAAGGTGTAAGAAGATGAAAAGGGGGGTTTCCTTAGAAGGAGGAACACCCTGATAAGTGACTATACTGTCAAAACATCAGGGAGCTACCCAGATAATTAGTTATCCAAACTAAGAGGGCAAAGGAAGAGTCAACAAGACTACCAACTACATGGAGATTAGGAGAAAGTACCATTACCGATGTACATAGTACTGATAGCCCATCTTGCATGGTGCACTTGCCATAGCAAGTGCTGCCACGATAAAGCTACATGGGAAGCCATCATGGCGAGATAGTAGAATGCTACAATAATAAAGCATATTAATACCGATTACAAATCCTTAGAACTGAAGAATGAGACCTTGGAAAGGCCTGACTGAAATACCCCAAACTTATTAAACATGGATTAAATATCTAATCACATTAATTAAGGCCTAAACATGCCTTAGAAAATCAACTGAGAACAACAGTGGTCAACACAAAACAAGATGTTGCACCCTTTGACTGTTAAGGGTAAATAAATACCCAAATGAACTATGTAGGACCCAAAATTTGTCCTAATCATATTAACACATTACTAAACATATTATAATTGTTGGGCAACACTCCAACACAAAGAACAAGCACTTTCATGCTTCAAGGTCAAAAAGGGCAAAAATGTGCTCTAAGAAACCTTAAAGGTCTAATGACCTCTAAATGAGATAAAATTGAGTTACATGATCAAATATCATGTAGGGAACACAACAAGACCGTTTTCAAAGAAAACAGAGCTCAGAAACACCAGGCAACACAAAATGTGCGCTAAAACTCCTTAAAGCACGTTTTTGTGAAATTGTCTTTTAAATTGGTTTTAAATTGGGCTAAAAGGTTATAAATACCTTTAAATATAATAAATATCATATTATATGATATTAGGAATTTAATTCCAGAAATTTACGAATTTTTACAAATTTAATATTAAAATATTAATAAACCCTAAAGTGGGGCCCGTTTGGGTCAACATTGACTAACTTGGTCAATGTTGACCATTGACCACGAAATGGACTACATGAAATCAGATAATTAAGTCTCTTAACAGACCAAGAGACAAGAGACATGTGACAATTAAATATATGCTCTTACTTTTACATAAAATAACAAAAAAAGACAAACTTTACCTAATAAAACAAAACTTGTCTCACCTTTTGCTTCCCCCATGTGAGTGCAGCCGTTGGAGAGCTTCTCCTTTCCCTTATTACACGGCTGATACAAGCTCCAAACAAGAAGAAGACAAAGGAGATGAGTCACTTATTCAATAATAGCTTAAAGTAACATTATTTGTCCATTTTTGATTCAAATTGGAATCAAATAATTCACCACCTTCTCCTATCATACACGGCTGTCCTCTTGTGTGTCTCCACTGAATTAGCTCCAATTATTCAACCCCAATCAGACTTGATGAGTCATCAAAGCAACAAAATCATAAAAAAATGCAAAATGTGCTTTAAGCTTAATTTAGGTCATTTCCTTCATTCCTTCCTCTTCAGCCGAGATGGCTCACTCCTTGAGCTCTCTTTGCTCCCCTCCACCGTAGGTAAGGTTCCCAAGCACCATTGATGAGATCTCAAGCTCTAGGTAAGCTCTTAAGGCATAAAAATGCCCATTTTCTTCATCTTTCTCTCCTTTTTCGATTGATCTACACTCCAACCTTTTCCATACATCTATGTAGAGTGATTTTGGAGGTTAAATGAAGTGTTGGTTTCGTACATAACCAGATCTAAGGAGGGAAGTTCAAGTCTTGACCATTTAAGGTAAAAAATGCTTTAAGCTCATAACTTTTGATTCCCTTCAAGTTCGGCTGTGAAACTTTGGTCATAGCCTCATCTTCTTCTCCTTTTCATGTGGAATCTGTTGGTTAGCCATTTGGAGCAAGGGTGGCCGAGATCCAAAGGAAATACCCTCTTTTAAGGCATTTTTCCAAGGTAAAACCTAATAACAAGGCATCTTGTTGTGATCTAGCTATTTCCTATGTCAATATAGTATATCTACACCTTGTGGTGTGTTTGATTCAGGTCGAAACCATCTTGAACTCTCCTTGCATTTTTAAGGTGATTTTTGCCTTAAATCTTACATTAAATTACTTCTTATGGTTAGATCTTTCTTGGAGACTAACTAGGCCTTGTTTGCTGTTTGAAAACATGCAAGAGAAGCTTTGGAACTTTTATCTAAGGCTGGCCGAATTCAAACAAGGAATTATTCAGTTAAATCAAGGTATAAATCACTTAAACATTAACTTGCTAATTAAAATGTTCTAAGCTAATTCTATATTAATTGCCGTGAGAGAACATGGTAATAAGGTCACTTTTGACCTTAAAATGTTTAAAGAAATGGCTTAGTCAATTTATCTAAGTGATTAAGTAACATAAATGTCAAATTTAAGACATTATGTGGAAGTTTGGTAATTAAATGGAAAGTGTGTGGTGAGGCCGAGAATTATAAGTATTTTTGGGACATTTATGTGTAATTTATTTTGCAAGCCAATGTTCGTAATAAGGCCATGTATTTTAGGCCATTTTATTTATGCATTTACAAGCTTTTAATTAAGTTTAAGTAGTATAAATGCATTACCGAAATAAATGGGGTATTAGGTGTAATTAAATTAAATTTGGGGGCTTTAGAATAAGGCCGAAAATTAGAGGTAAAAAGGAGTTAAAATAAAGTTTATAAGATTTTTATAAAGTTTTGGGGTTAAATGGTGATTTCTAGAAAGTTTGGGTGCAAACCGTAATTATTAGGAATTAATGGTCAAGGAAAATTAAGGTGGTCAACCTTGACCGTATGATAGGTTTGACCAAATTAGATAAGTTAAATAACTTATTTAAGGTGTTATAATAAGATAAGTATCTTAAGGTAATATTTTTATAACATATGTGGTAAATATGTTATTACCAAAATAAAGGGTGTACAATGGTATTTTAAACACCCATGGGCTATTAGGAATTTTCAGGAATTTATTGGAATGTTTTTGGAATTAAAACAAACTATATATGTATAATATATAGTTATTATGTCATTATGACACTTTGGAGAAATATATGAGGTGGTATAGTAAGTACCGATTATATATGGGTTAATAAGGTAATAATAACCCTTTGGAGAAATTTGATGATTTTTAGAATAATATAAGAGTGTTTATTAAGACATATGTATAATATATAGTTTTAATGAATTATGAAACTATGTGTTATAAATAGGGCCAAATGGCAATTATAGAATAGCACAAGGGCTGTTCGAAATTTACAAAAAATAACCATAGGTTATACCCTTTTTATAAGTTAGAAATGTTATATTAAATGGGATATATAACATGGTATAAATTAAGGGGTGATTTTGTAAATAAAGGAAACTATGGTTTATGAAAAAGAATATGGTTTTGATATGGTGCCCATGCGGCAATAATAAATAGTTTGGTATAAAACCATAGGTTATTATTAAAGGAAATAAGAATATCATGTCAAATGATATTAGCATATGGAATGGCATTACATAATGTTATGTGATCAAATCAAAATAAATTAATAATCAAGGGCTTTACCGGATTGATAAAGTTTGGAAAATGAATTTTAGACTAAGGTCTATAATGTTATAAATGTTATAACAATTGTATGGTTTAGGTGGAATTAATATGAGTAAGGATATTCACATCAAAGAATGTGACAAACTATAAATAAATGGGATTTATAAACTAAGGTGTTTATGGAGTAAACCTTAGGAGTTGTAATTATACAACATAAAATGTTACATAATATTAGGATAATAATCTTAATATAAGTTGTATAATATAATACAACTAATGGGAATAATCATCTAATAAAAGATGATAAAATGTAACATAAAATATAAGAGTTTATGAAACTCATGAGAATTACCTACGTGGTAAAATATATACATACACATAAATATGTATATAAGGTGGGATATATATATTTTGGTTGAAAATCATATGATTTAATGGTGGTGGTTATTTGAAAAAATATAGTTACGAACTATAAGTTATGAATTTTAGAGTGCAATATAATATAAGAATGCATGCATACATGCAACTATAGGTTACATACCTAAACTATATGTGGATAAGATTAAAAGAAATACAACGAATTAAACTTAACAGTTGAAAATATGACGTATGAGTTTTTAGTAACAAAACCGACTGTTTTAGAGAAACCCGTAACAAGCAACTGTAGAAAACAGGGGTGAACTGTCGGGGTTACTTATTATTCGGAAATACCGGATGTAGTTAGTCATGGAGACTGACTTATAGTTTTAATACCGTTTAGATTATACTTCTGACAAGGACGCTTGACAAGCTAGCGGACTACACGGAGCATAGGATCTTGCTGATTCATACTCCACCGTAATACGATCAGGGTGAACGGTATGTAAAGGGGTTTGATCCGAGTTGTCCTAAGGTTGCTCCTTGGGCTCGGATTTGGTTGATATAACTTGTATGTTGTTATGTGTCTCTGATTGTCTCTGAGGGCTTCCTCAGTTCAGACTTCTGTGTGATCTGTGATAAGATTGTTTGTCTGAATGTGTTAATTAATATGCATGAATTGTATATTTATAGCTGCTTATTATTTACTGTTGTTGAGTTAACAATATTGGTTCGTATATATGAATCTATACATATAAAACGAACTAGCGGCTATGGTGCTATCTTATATATATACGTAAGTAAAAACGTTGTAGCACTAGGATAATAACATACATATTATCAAGACTTGTATACGGAGCATTGGCCTTTCTATACGCCGCTCTCGTATCTAACACTGGATCCCGAGTTTACAGACTCCGGATTGGACTAATGACCTTAGTCTGCTGTGTTAGGAAATTTGGTAATGCGATGCGATGGTATAATTAATTAATTAATGGAATGGAAGTAAAGCCAAGAGGATGTGGCTCTTGGTGCGCGCTGTGATCACAAAAACGATACCAGGATGTCCGCGTACGGGTCCGTAAGTATCAAGAAAATTTCCCGTGAGCTAGAATGGCTCGTTGGTCGGAGACTCTACCGTTGGAGTGGCTACTGCCGTGGGTGACCCGCCATAATACATGGGTAATTAGAGACATGTCGTTTTAACGAGACATTGTCACTAGGTATAACTGAACAACTAAAACAATTGAGACTTATACAGTGGCGAACAATACCATGGACGAGACTTAATACTTGTTTATTATTCTCGTTGTTTCGCTTTGTTGTTCATTGGTTATACTTGTGGTTATTTTATTGTGTGTTGATGGTTGGACGGAGCCTACAAGGCTAAGGTAAATTAATATGAAAACTGTACGCTACGGCGAATGTACATTGTACATTATATTGTTATTACTCGATACGTTCGATATATAAATGTTGTATGGAATATAAATGAATGTTTGGATTGGATGGATGGTTAAATGTTTATGGATATTTGGATGGTTGATTATGTATATTGTACATTTATGCTTCAGTTTTGATTATAACTGTAAAAGGAAAGCATGAAACCAATCTAATAATAAGATGGTTAAAATGACAAGTGACCATTAGGGTCCAGGCCTGGCATACTCAGCGTCTATCGCTGATACTACACCATTACAGGTTGTTGATCATTGTCGGAGCTGAAGAGCAGGAACAGGGTAATTGGAGTGTTACTTTTGTCACCACACTTGGAGATGTTGTATAGCAATGAAGATGGTGAATTGTATTATGGTAAGGTTGTGTATTCAGGATTGGGTAGATGCTCACTTGTCGATGTTTATGGTTTATGGACTTAGTGTGATGTATAGGAGTTTCTCGTTATCACTGTGGTTAGCAGTTTATTTGTATTGGAAGTTGGATGTAGTTTGGCTGCGTTGCTCGCATGGGCGAGTAACGGCCGGTGACACCCGAGTGAGTTTTGTAATGGTTATTTGTTTTTCCCACTGCGAGACGTTTTATTTATTGCTACGTGAGAGATTATATCGTGATTATTGAGAGGGGTGTTACAAAAGTGGTATCAGAGCGGAGTACCGCTCTGATGACGAGATAATAGGTTAAAACAGTGAGCTTAGGACTTGGGAAATTATGGGAAACATTTGGGAGTTTGAGACGATTCGTCTTAGAAAGATATTGTGTCTAGTAACGCAAATTGCGTGACAGGTAGCCTTAAGGCAACTTAATATCTATTGGTTGTGTCCGGTAATCTACCGAGTATTTATGTGACATACTGTACTACAGATGTTGGGGGAACAAGAGGGCGTGGTACTGGAAGAGGTGGAGGCAGTGACCCCGGCATTCCAGGAGTTGCTGAGACGGTTGCAGCCGTTCTTGCACAGCTGGGTACTCAGATAGGAGGAGCACCAGCCCACCCGCCACAGCCCAGGGAAACGAACTGGCTAAAGTCAGTTAGCGAGACCCGACACCTACATATTCTGGGGAACCAGACCCCGTAGCTTTGGAGCGTTACATTGTTGAACATGAGAAAGTGTAAGCTTCACAGGTACCTGACGACAAAAAGGTCGCCATTGCTGCTTTCCATCCGAAGGATGCAGCCAGTACTTGGTGGAGGTTGGTCAAGGACCAGCACCTGGCTACGCCCGACTTTTCGTGGGCTGCCTTTGTCGAGTTACTGAGAGGGAAGTACTACCCAGCTCATCTTAAACAGAAGAAGCGCCATGAGTTCGAAACATTGACCCAAGGAGGTCTGACCGTGGATGAGTATTACGCTCGATTCATTGGTCTACTGGACTTCATCCCGGTGTGGATTACTCAGAGACCGTGAAGGTCGAGAAGTTCCGGGGAGGACTATTATTTCGCATTCAGATGGCGATGGGTGCTACCCTCTACACTACCATCCAGGTACTAACATGAAAGCCATAACATTCTTTACTTACTACATTACCAATTAACTTTGTGAGAACTTACCAAGGAGATTCCAGGAGTGTTATGAGGCTGCCTCGAGGACGGAGCTAATGCTCCAGGCTCGGGAAGAGACTCTCGGGGCCAAGAAAAGGAAGAACCCTGAGGGAGAGTCTGAGGGTGGAGGAGCATCTCCAGACGAAAGCCAAAAGAAGGGAAAGTAAGGACTTATCCCATTTTAGATATTTTATCATATTAAATACCTTAGGAATGCTGACCCGAAACCCTAAATAGGGAATTCTTTAAAAAGAAAGGGCAGCAGGGTCACCAGGGACAAAGGGAAAGGAGCCCGTCCTTCGGTTGACCGGCCCAGCTTAGATGCTAAGCCTCTGAGATCCCCACCTCCTAAGGGTGAGAACACCTACCTCTTAAATTAAATGTAACCTTAACCTTTATACCCGCCATTTTTACTTAAACTTAAATACTACCATCAGGCACCGGACAGCCCAGCGCCACTTTTACTGTAAGCGTTGTGGAAAGGACCATCCTGGGGTCGACTGCGAAGGCCGCAAAGTCGAATGTCGGTGCTGCCACAAAGAAGGCCATAGGGAATTTGAATGCTGGATGAACCCAGAGAGCCGTAATTACAGGCCACCAAAGAATACTTAGAAGACCTCAGCTGGAGGATCTGGAGTACCACGAGGCGGTCAGGATGGCCAGACATCTACTGATGCTGGAGCCTATAAAGGCAAAGGAGTAGATAGGGCATGAATACCCTAACTCCATGAGACCGCTGGTGGAAGACTTTGTTTACTTACTATGTGGTGTGCTTACTTGGATGTTAGAAAGAAACATGTTATGATTACGTGGGAGTGTGTCATTGACCACTCGCCTTTCTGTGTATGACTTTGGAGACTAGATTTGTGAACTTGATGCGAGTAAACTTTAAACCTTGACGGATATATATATGAACAGGATGTTAATGCTTACATTATCATGTAGCGATACTCAAATGATGAAGAGTCAATGAGACCGGAAATTACTGAACCAGAATTTCCACCTGCATGGCGCACTTGCTATTGCAAGCGCTATGACAATAAACTACTGAAATTTCCATCTGCCTGCGCACTTGCTACAGCAAGTGCAGCGACAGCAACAGTAACAGCTACTGCAAATACAACTGCAACAACTACTACTTTTAACCTTTAAAAAAAAACTGTTTTTCAAACTTTTTCATACAAACCTTGAGATTAGAAACCCATGCAACGTTGGAAGGACCGTTAGTCCAACCACTGCAACTGGGGAAACTATACAGCCACTATGACTGTAAACCACACCAGTTTAAATTGTTGGGAATTTTCAGACATGGCTTATTAGCCAAATACCACAGTGTATACCCGCATTTAAATGCTAATCACTACTAGTGATACATGTTTAGTCCTCGTGGACAAGCATACCCTTTGTAGATGCACCACCGTCAGTGAGGATGGTTGGAAAGTGAGAGCCAAGTTGCTCAAGCTATTATGCAATCTGCAATACATCCAATTACATGGATGAGGGGACGAATATGAACTATGGATGAGATATGAAAAAAAAACAGGGAGAAAAAGGAAAATGTGTTGTACTCAACGAGATCAAAAAAAAAAAAGGAGAAACAAGTTTGCTAATATAGCACGGATTTTACCTACACCGAGTTGAATAATACCAGTCTATGGCACAATTACCACGGATGCCACAAAGGCAATAACACTTATTACAGGATAACCGATAACACGAACTATTAGACAAAAAAAACAGCAAAGAGAAACAAAAAAAGGAAGAAGAAGAAAAGAAGAAAAAAAGAGGATATCCATCAAAGGGAGATTGACAACAGAATACTTCACTATAACCGTGTGACAGACATTACCAGTTTACTAAACGAGACATGGGACGACCGCACTCCGTTAGGAGCATGTGGGCCTGACAGACTTATTTATGAGTTAGTCGGGTAAGTAGTAATGTATCAGTACGGTACCCCATGCAAGTAGACAAGTAGTGTTAGGAACACGAGAAGTAGTCAACTCCATTCTACGGACAGTAAGACGGATTACCTCGAAGATGGACGAGAAGAGCCGCAGTTAAACCAACGGGCTAAGAAATCAAGAACCATCAACAGAGAACAGTAGACAGTATACAGTGAAGACATGAAACCTTTCAAGGACGTGAAACCAAGGATAAGAAAAACAGGAAACCCATTATGGACGAATAATATGTAGAACCCTCATAAGGACAAGCAAATTCTTGCAATCCAGAGGAAATCTACCAGATGATATGGATATAAACACGTGACTACGCAAGGAGAAAAGATAAAGCTATATGATAGCAGATACCTTAAGCAAGGAACAGTGGATTCGGAATGTACCACTCACAGGATAATTCGCACATCTTTTCTATTTGCCTCATTGGATATTAGCTGTTGAGCGTTTACGCCTCTGCACTCTGTATGACTGAGTGTTTTGGTATTGCACTCGTGCAGTTATTAATCTAATGGAATGCAGAAAGATAAAGTGGATATCAACAAGAGTGTGTAAAAAAAAAGAACTATAACAGTGTGTTACTACTCCGGAACAAAACCACCAGGAGACACGGATGACAAACATCATCTTTGTGGACATTTAGGCTGGTACGTCTTAGTATTACAAAGACAAGTGCAAAAGCACTAAGTACTAACAATGGCCAATGTCATAGTATACCTCAACTGAATATCAGTGAGACAAGACACACGCATGTATGCTAGTGATCCAAACAAGTGGATTCACAGCAATGGAAAAAAAAAAGAAAGCAAATTGAGCCTGTGTTCATGGGTCTGCACCTCATACGGAGCGAGTGGGCCCATTAGAATGAATTTGGGAGAGAGCACAAATTGTTTAGTGCCACATCCCTTACGAATTGTGGAGCCCAGAAGGGCTAGAGTCACACCCGTCTCTCTGATATGAGGATAATCCACGAGTTGGTGAACTCTTTGAGAGCCAGTATCCAGCGCTCCTTGTTGAGCGGCAGTTGTATACTTGTGGGGTACGGGGCGTAACCCTTTTTAAGGGGGTAGAGCCTCTTGGCTGTGCACTTGTGTGCACTAAATTTGTTTGTTTTCGTATGCATTGCATACAAAGAATTGGTGGTGTGCGGGGCATACGAGGTTTGTTTGTTTAGTATGCATGCATACAGTGATTGTTTGGTATGCATGGCATACAGCGAATTGGTTTTGTTGGTTATGCTTGGTACGTGGGGCGTGCGTTGTTTGGTTTGTTGTGTGTGATGTGCACTGGTATGTATGTATCTCACGAGATAATTGTTTGAATGTCGTGGTTACACCATGTGTGTGACACTTTTCTGATGCTATTTGTGATATGTATTCATATTGCTTTATAGAATGATTACATATGGTATCGCCTAAATACGAAATGAATCATTAGATATGGAATGTGGAACAATGGAATGTTATGGACACCTCAGGAAGGTGTCAGGACTTGTAGAACTGATAGGAAATGATGATGCTGATGGATCACCTATATCCATATATGATTGAACTAACACCACAACGTGATGGCTATGTGCTGTATGAGCGCAATACGATGTGTGTAAATGATATATCATAAATATACATTATGGGAATAATGGGTAGTTATACATTTATATACTTACCTATTTGACTGAGAGACTTCGGGACGAAGTCTTTTTAAGGGGGGTAGACTGAAATACCCCAAACTATTAAACATGGATTAAATATCTAATCACATTAATTAAGGCCTAAACATGCCTTAGAAAATCAACTGAGAACAACAGTGGTCAACACAAAACAAGATGTTGCACCCTTTGACTGTTAAGGGTAAATAAATACCCAAATGAACTATGTAGGACCAAAAATTTGTCCTAAGCATATTAACACATTACTAAACATATTATAATTGTTGGGCAACACTCCAACACAAAGAACAAGCACTTTCATGCTTCAAGGTCAAAAGGGCAAAAATGTGCTCTAAGAAACCTTAAGGTCTAATGACCTCTAAATGAGATAAAATTGAGTTTACAATCAAATATCATGTAAGGAACACAACAAGACCGTTTTCAAAGAAAACAGAGCTCAGAAACACCAGGCACACAAAATGTGCGCTAAAACTCCTTAAAACACGTTTTTGTGAAATTGTCTTTTAAATTGGTTTTAATTGGGCTAAAAGGTTATAAATACCTTTAAATATTAAAATATCATATTATATGATATTAGGAATTTAATTCCAGAAATTTACGAATTTTTACAAATTTAATATTAAAATATTAATAAAACCCTAAAGTGGGGCCCGTTTGGGTCAACATTGACTAAGTTGGTCAATGTTGACCATTGACCACGAAATGGACTACATGAAATCAGATAATTAAGTCTCTTAACAGACCAAGAGACAAGAGACATGTGACAATTAAATATATGCTCTTACTTTTACATAAAATAACAAAAAAAGACAAACTTTACCTAATAAAACAAAACTTGTCTCACCTTTTGCTTCCCCCATGTGAGTGCAGCCGTTGGAGAGCTTCTCCTTTCCCTTATTACACGGCTGATACAAGCTCCAAACAAGAAGAAGACAAAGGAGATGAGTCACTTATTCAATAATAGCTTAAAGTAACATTATTTGTCCATTTTTGATTCAAATTGGAATCAAATAATTCACCACCTTCTCCTATCATACACGGCTGTCCTCTTGTGTGTCTCCACTGAATTAGCTCCAATTATTCAACCCCAATCAGACTTGATGAGTCATCAAAGCAACAAAATCATAAAAAAATGCAAAAATGTGCTTTAAGCTTAATTTAGGTCATTTCCTTCATTCCTTCCTCTTCAGCCGAGATGGCTCACTCCTTGAGCTCTCTTTGGCTCCCCTCCACCGTAGGTAAGGTTCCCAAGCACCATTGATGAGATCTCAAGCTCTAGGTAAGCTCTTAAGGCATAAAAATGCCCATTTTCTTCATCTTTCTCTCCTTTTTCGATTGATCTACACTCCAACTTTTCTATACATCTATGTAGAGTGATTTGGAGGTTAAAGGAAGTGTTGGTTTCGTACATAACCAGATCTAAGGAGGGAAGTTCAAGTCTTGACCATTTAAGGTAAAAATGTGCTTTAAGCTCATAACTTTTGATTCCCTTCAAGTTCGGCTGTGAAACTTTGGTCATAGCCTCATCTTCTTCTCCTTTTCATGTGGAATCTGTTGGTTAGCCATTTGGAGCAAGGGTGGCCGAGATCCAAAGGAAATACCCTCTTTTAAGGCATTTTTCCAAGGTAAAACCTAACAACAAGGTATCTTGTCGTGATCTAGCTATTTCCTATGTCAATATAGTAGATCTAACACCTTGTGGTGTGTTTGATTCAGGTCGAAACCATCTTGAACTCTCCTTGCATTTTTAAGGTGATTTTTGCCTTAAATCTTACATTAAATTACTTCTTATGGTTAGATCTTTCTTGGAGACTAACTAGGCCTTGTTTGCTGTTTGAAAACATGCAAGAGAAGCTTTGGAAATTTTATCTAAGGCTGGCCGAATTCAAACAAGGAATTATTCAAGCTAAATCAAGGTATAAATCACTTAAACATTAACTTTGCTAAGTTAAAATGTTCTAAGCTAATTCTATATTAATTGCCGTGAGAGAACATGGTAATAAGGTCATTTTTGACCTTAAAATGTTTAAAGAAATGGCTTAGTAAATTTATCTAAGTGATTAAGTAACATAAATGTCAAATTTAAGACATTATGTGGAAGTTTGGTAATTAAATGGAAAGTGTGTGGTGAGGCCGAGAATTATAAGTATTTTTGGGACATTTATGTGTAATTTATTTGCAAGCCAATGTTTGTAATAAGGCCATGTATTTTAGGCCATTTTATTTATGCATTTACAAGCTTTTAATTAAGTTTAAGTAGTATAAATGCATTACCGAAAATAAATGGGGTATTAGGTGTAATTAAATTAAATTTGGGGCTTTAGAATAATAAGGCCGAAAATTAGAGGTAAAAAGGAGTTAAAATAAAGTTTATAAGATTTTTATAAAGTTTTGGGGTTAAATGGTGATTTCTAGAAAGTTTGGGTGCAAACCGTAATTATTAAGAATTAATGGTCAAGGAAATATTAAGGTGGTCAACCTTGACCGTATGATAGGTTTTGACCAAATTAGATAAGTTAAATAACTTATTTAAGGTGTTATAATAAGATAAGTATCTTAAGGTAATATTTTTATAACATATGTGGTAAATATGTTATTACCGAAAATAAAGGGTGTACAATGGTATTTTAAACACCCATGGGCTATTAGGAATTTTTAGGAATTTATTGGAGTGTTTTTGGAATTAAAACAAACTATATATGTATAATATATAGTTATTATGTCATTATGACACTTTGGAGAAATATATGAGGTGGTATAGTAAGTACCGATTATATATGGGTTAATAAAGGTAATAATAACCCTTTGGAGAAATTTGATGATTTTTAGAATAATATAAGAGTGTTTATTAAGACATATGTGTAATATATAGTTTTAATGAATTATGAAACTATGTGTTATAAATAGGGCCAAATGGCAATTATAGAATAGCACAAGGGCTGTTCGAAATTTACAAAAAATAACCATAGGTTATACCCTTTTTATAAGTTAGAAATGTTATATTAAATGGGATATATAACATGGTATAAATTAAGGGGTGATTTTGTAAATAAAGGAAACTATGGTTAATGAAAAAAGAATATGGTTTTGATATGGTGCCCATGCGGCAATAATAAATAGTTTGGTATAAAAACCATAGGTTATTAATTAAAGGAAATAAGAATATCATGTCAAATGATATTAGCATATGGAATGGCATTACATAATGTTATGTGGTCAAAATAGAATTTAAATAAATTCAAGGGCTTTACCGGATTGATAAAGTTTGGAAAATGAATTTTAGACTAAGGTCTATAATGTTATAAATGTTATAACAATTGTATGGTTTAGGTGGAATTAATATGAGTAAGGATATTCACATCAAAGAATGTGACAAACTATAAATAAATGGGATTTATAAAATAAGGTGTTTATGGAGTAAACCTTAGGAGTTGTAATTATACAACATAAAATGTTACATAATATTAGGATAATAATCTTAATATAAGTTGTATAATATAATACAACTAATGGGAATAATCATCTAATAAAAGATGATAAAATGTAACATAAATATAAGAGTTTATGAAACTCATGAGAATTACCTACGTGGTAAAAATATATACATACACAAGAATAATGTATATAAGGTGGATATATATATTTTGGTTGAAAATCATATGATTTAATGGTGGTGGTTATTTGAAAAAAATATAGTTACGAACTATAAGTTATGAATTTTAGAGTGCAATATAATATAAGAATGCATGCATACATGCAACTATAGGTTACATACCTAAACTATATGTGGATAAGATTAAAAGAAATACAACGAATTAAACTTAACAGTTGAAAAATATGACATATGAGTTTTTAGTAACAAAACCGACTGTTTTAGAGAAACCCGTAACAAACAACTGTAGAAAACAGGGGTGTAACACCCCAACCGTTAATCCTATGCTTACCGTCTAATCGTCCTGTTAATTCAATGAGTTCGCAGCGGAAGAATACTACTTACTTACTACGGCGGGTGAAACAATGCCGCTAACCGCCCATACGGCTAGCAAGGCTACTAATACTTACAGTGACGGTCTGATGGCCAATAGATACCGAGCTGCTAAAACAAACTCACCAATTACAAATACATTCACTACCAAAGGATTACCGAGTATTCGAAGTGCATTCATTACAACCTTCCAAGTTTCCCAAAAGAATGAGTATCTACCAACTACTCATCTATATCAATCAATCCCTTCACAATATCCCAAAAAGGTGTACCCCATGGTACACCGGCTATTCAAAAATCTAAGCCATGTACCACTCAGTACACCGATCTCAAATTCGTTGTTTATAGACAAAAAGAAGACAAGAAATTAAACTAGGTCTTCATCAGCTTCACCCTTCTCTTGCACCTGCATTTATATTAAAAATGGTGCCCCAAGGGGCTCAGCAAATTGCTGCGCATAAACTCCGCATATACCGATTGCTAGCAAGGGTACGCCGACTAATTGGCGACCGCTAAACATGCTTGTTCATTATTCATACATACATGCCTTACATGCAATCATACATACATTACAATACATCATTCACTTCAAGGCAACAATACAATAGAGTTCACAATACTTACCTTCACAAGGTTAGCCAAATTGTGCATCCGGGTTAATCGGAATGCATATTACTCTTTTACTCATTACTTACTTCTTCTACTTACAATTACTTACTTCCTTTTTACTTTACTTACTCATTCTACTTACTTACTTATACTCAAGTCAAGTCGTCGGGACCTCCGGCCTTGGGGACTACACCGTCCCACATCCGGGATTTACTGACTCACTAATCCGGGATGCTACCCACTTAAGGGATTTGGGCCGCGGACCAGTTTAAGAGTCAGGAATTGGAGCCAACCTCTCGTGACTCCGCATCCTCACGCGTGGCCGAAACTATATCGGACTTCTACTCATTCCAATTTATTTACCAATTTAAGTTAGGAGTCAGCTTGTTAGGAACAAGTTAGAAGTCCAATAATAAATAGCAATAATCGGTCACAATACATTACAACATACATACAAGCACTCATTATCATCCACACATTTCATGAATTATACAACTTAAGATTTAAGAAAAATATACACATCATACAACACTACATTTCCACAAGTATGCATATTAACTCCGATTCGTGCATCTATCTTTATTGGTGATCAATTAGCACACAACACACAAATCAGAGTAGCCATGATAGCATTCGGGGCATGAGGAATTCATACCGTTCACCGTTGTACGTACTTCCAAACGTTCCTTCCGGTGTCACAAGTCAAGTCCTATTATGTACATACAATTGAATGATTAATTTAACTATCATTACTTAACTCATTCTTACTATGTCCTCATACTTCTTACACTTACACATTACTTACTTATTTTTCTTTACTTTGAGTTTTACTTCCTTACCTAGCTTTGGTTTACTTTCATGCATGCACATGTATATGTGGGTATACATGTATACATACATATATATATGTATATATGTATATATATATATATATAATATATTATTATTTAAATAATTTTTTTTTTTTTTTGTCAGGACCGGACTTGCGACCGACCCTGGGCAAGTCCGGTCCATTCCAGTAGGTTTTCTTCGGGAAAATTTTTGGTCCGACCGGACTTGCATGTCCGGTCGCAAGTCCGGTCGATTCCAGTAACATTCTGCGGGAAATTTTTCTGCTCGACCGGACTTGCAAGTCCGGTCGCAAGTCCGGTCGATTCCAGTAGCATACCGAGGGGAAATTTTTTCTGCTCGACCGGACTTGCATGTCCGGTCGCAAGTCCGGTCGATTCCAGTAGCTTTCTGACGGGAAAATTTTCTGCTCGACCGGACTTGCATGTCCGGTCGCAAGTCCGGTCGATTCCAGTAGCTTTCCCGTCTTTGTAAATCTGGCACGACCGGACTTGCAAGTCCGGTCGCAAGTCCGGTCCAGCCCAGTATTTGCATTTTAATTTCTGTTTTCAATCCTCTCTTTACCCATTACTTCCCCATTGTTCCTACACTCATTCCCACATGTTATAGCACTAATTAAACCTCCTAATACACCCTAGTTCACTCATTAACTCCTTACACAATTCTATACTCATTCACTCACATAATTCTCCAAGTTTCACTCAACACTTGCACTAGTTATTTCCTCTAGTTACATTATGCTACAGATTTTTGTTCTAACTCTCTCCAACATTAGTTCCCTCTTCTAATGCCATTTCTAGCACTCTCAACGCATTATAATACATTATCTATCTCTCTCAACTTATCTTCTATCTTCCTCAAACAAAATCTGTTACAACTCACATTAGTTCACCTAGTTTTAATTCTCTAAGTGTTCTAATCCTAGGTGAATTTTGCCATAGTCTCTCTTGTATTTCTATACACTCACCACATGTTCTTGTTCATATTTTAACACTCATTTCACCTGTTTCAATAGACATCAAAATACAAGCTCCCATACATGATTACTAATACCAAAACACTCATAAAAATTCCTGCACTTAACAAATCAATCCCAATCTGTTTTATAACAGTTTTTACAATGTTTCAAGGGTTTCAAAATGCTTAGTTTCTCTTACCCATCATACTACTAATGCATTACTATTTATAATACAAATTTTCATTCTAAAAATCTGTTACACACACTTATACAAACTACACAAAGGTGAGCATCCCTTACCTTGTTTTTCCTTCTAAGTTTCTTTCTCTTCTTCCTTCTTCTCTCTTTCGGTTTTGCAAACTCTACAAATCTAACATAATCACCCATACATAAATACACATTCAATACTAAAACTACCCTTAGCATTATTTAAGCTTTAAGTGTAGGTTTCTAGGGTTTAGAACTTCATTACCTTCCAAGGTTTCAAATGTTGTTTGGAGTGGCTCAACAAACAAAATTCCAACTCCACCAAGATGCCAAAATCGGCTAGAACAACAAGGAACGACAAGGGTTTAGTTATAAATTTCGTTTTGCCATTTAGGCTAGAAAAAGATGGAGTTTTTGGAGGTGTTTTTACCTTAGAAGAACAAGGAGACCAAGGTGCCTCTAATGGTGGTGTTGAAACTTCAAATGGGATATACCCACAAAATCGAAATTGCTCCTTTTTGGATTTTGGAAAGATGGAAGTGTAGCTCTTGGAGAGAGGAACACAATGGTGGTGTTTTTACAATTTTTGGAGAAGTATTGAGGGAGTTACAAAGGAGAGAAGTGAGTATATTTGTGAGGTTCTTCAAATCTCCATGAAAATCGCTTGAGGAGGAAGAAAGGAGAAAAGAGAGAATGAGGGGGGCTTGTCCACGTGAGAGAAAATGAGAATGGGTAGGAGAGAGAAAAAAAAATGTGAGAGTAATGTTACTTTATTGCTTTTGTCTCTAGTGAGTAAAAAGAGAAGTGGGTATGTGTGTGTGAGTGGCAAAAATCGGACACACACATAGAGTATGGGGGTTTTAAAATTCTTTTTACATTATTGGACACATAAGTTTGTGTTATTTATATTCTACCCACACACTTCCCGTTTTGACAGTTTTCACTAATCTCTCGTTTTATTGATTTTATTGGTCCTAAAGCTTCACTAACATTTATTAATGATTATTTAGCTGACCAAAATTGTTACGAGTCTATTTGACCCGCTTAAAGACACGTTTTCCCGGTTACCTCGAAAAACGCGCTTTAAGGTTCGTTAGTGATTTTAATAATCCATTTTAAGGATCCGTTTTCTTCGGGATTTGTTCCCTAATAATTATTTATACTTAATTAAGCTTCTAAATTACTTATTAGCCTAATTAATCACTATTTTTAAATACGGGGTATTTCAAGGGGTGAACTGTCGGGGTTACTTATTATTCGGAAATACCGGATGTAGTTAGTCATGGAGACTGACTTATAGTTTTAATACCGTTTAGATTATACTTCTGACAAGGACGTTTGACAAGCTAGCGGACTACACGGAGCATAGGATCTTGCTGATTCATACTCCACCGTAATACGATCAGGGTGAACGGTATGTAAAGGGGTTTGATCCGAGTTGTCCTAAGGTTGCTCCTTGGGCTCGGATTTGGTTGATATAACTTGTATGTTGTTATGTGTCTCTGATTGTCTCTGAGGGCTTCCTCAGTTCAGACTTCTGTGTGATCTGTGATAAGATTGTTTGTCTGAATGTGTTAATTAATATGCATGAATTGTATATTTATAGCTGCTTATTATTTACTGTTGTTGAGTTAACAGTATTGGTTCGTATATATGAATCTATACATATAAAACGAACTAGCGGCTATGGTGCTATCTTATATGAAATATAAGGAACGTAAGTAAACGTTGTAGCACTAGGATAATAACACATACATATTATCCAAGACTTGTATACGGAGCATTGGCCTTTCTATACGCCGCTCTCGTAACTAACACTGGATCCCGAGTTTACAGACTCCGGATTGGACTAATGACCTTAGTGTGCTGTGTTAGGAAATTTGGTAATGCGATGCGATGGTATAATTAATTAATTAATGGAATGGAAGTAAAGCCAAGAGGATGTGGCTCTTGGTGCGCGCTGTGATCACAAAAATGATACCAGGATCCGCGTACGGGTCCGTAAGTATCAAGAAAATTTCCCGTGAGCTAGAATGGCTCGTTGGTCAGAGACTCTACCGTTGGAGTGGCTACTGCCGTGGGTGACCCGCCATAATACATGGGTAATTAGAGACATGTCGTTTTAACGAGACATTGTCACTAGGTATA
Organism: Limonium bicolor; assembly: GCA_023374045.1. Taxonomy (NCBI): domain Eukaryota; kingdom Viridiplantae; phylum Streptophyta; class Magnoliopsida; order Caryophyllales; family Plumbaginaceae; genus Limonium; species Limonium bicolor. The sequence continues at coordinate 294,592,196 of CM041781.1, read as the reverse complement.
ACTGAACAACTAAAACAATTGAGACTTATACAGTGGCGAACAATACCATGGACGAGACTTAATACTTGTTTATTATTCTCGTTGTTTCGCTTTGTTGTTCATTGGTTATACTTGTGGTTATTTTATTGTGTGTTGATGGTTGGACGGAGCCTACAAGGCTAAGGTAAATTAAATATGAAAACTGTACGCTACGGCGAATGTACATTGTACATTATATTGTTATTACTCGATACGTTCGATATATAAATGTTGTATGGAATATTAAATGAATGTTTGGATTGGATGGATGGTTAAATGTTTTGGATATTTGGATGGTTGATTATGTATATTGTACATTTATGCTTCAGTTTTGATTATAACTGTAAAAAGGAAAAGCATGAAACCAATCTAATAATAAGATGGTTAAAATGACAAGTGACCATTAGGGTCCAGGCCCGGCATACTCAGCGTCTATCGCTGATACTACACCATTACAGGTTGTTGATCATTGTCGGAGCTGAAGAGCAGGAACAGGGTAATTGGAGTGTTACTTTTGTCACCACACTTGGAGATGTTGTATAGCAATGAAGATGGTGAATTGTATTATGGTAAGGTTGTGTATTCAGGATTGGGTAGATGCTCACTTGTCGATGTTTATGGTTTATGGACTTAGTGTGATGTATAGGAGTTTCTCGTTATCACTACGGTTAGCAGTTTATTTGTATTGGAAGTTGGATGTAGTTTGGCTGCGTTGCTCGCATGGGCGAGTAACGGCCGGTGACACCCGAGTGAGTTTTGTAATGGTTATTTGTTTTTCCGCTGCGAGACGTTTTATTTATTGCTACGTGAGAGATTATATCGTGATTATTGAGAGGGGTGTTACACTGACGCCTGACCATAACGAACGAAGTCGACACACCAGTCAGCAGGGAGCTAGACTTGGTCAGAATATTAAATGATGTAAACATCAGTAACGATTCATAACCTTAGACTTATAACTCCCAACCTACTTCAACGACAAACGACTGACACTACAAGTAAGAACACCAATCCCGAACCTCGAAGAGAACAACCGTAGATACAGCTCAAAAATTCGAGCAGAACCCTACATAAGTAATAACCTACAAGGAATGTATTACGAGATACAATGGAGACAGTTGATGCAACAACTTGTCAAAAAATCCAATACTACATCTAATGATGTAACCTAAAGGTTGATAGAATTCAAAGAACCAGAAGCTTATAAGGATATCCTACAGATGAATAAGAGTGTAAACAGTGAACCGAGCACCAGCCCTCACTCACCAGAATTAAACACTAAGTGCCTACAGCCAAGGACGTTAACCACATTAGAGGTCGAGGCGCAAAGAAGGCATAATAGGGCTTCTCTAGGGCATGAACGAAATACAACTCGTAGATACAACAGTTACAAATCCTATAACTTAATTGCGGAGGAATTGCCATAATGGGCACCCGTAAGAATAGAGAGATAATACTATTGACACGGGCGGAGAACAAACCACTCCTTTTAGGGTGGGGATACCTCTCCTTGTTGTGAGGCGTTTTGGGGCTAGGAAACCCCAAGAACAAAACCGTGTGGCCTGCGTGGCAAAGCAGACAATATCACAACAGTGGGATACTGGAGGCCTTTGAGTGGGAATAAACCCCTCAAAATGGGCTTTCACTTATTGGAGATAGAATACTCTTTTATTAGAGAACAGAAACCGTAAAATCTTGAGATTTCCTTGGAATGTTCCAGTTATATATATAAAGAAGGAAGACGGCACAGACAGACCTTATATCCAATGCCTTGGATTTAGAAAGTGGTAATTGTCGAAAACAAACACTGTGAGTATACAATGTGGCACTCTAGTGACCAACGCTCAGAAGAGCTCGTGACTCAATGGATGACTTCTTTTGTAACCAGATAAATTACTTGGTAAATAACATCATAAATGATGAGAGAACGTGAGAGACACTAATCTACATATGAACCCGAATTTGAAGCAAAACATCTTCACATGAAAAGATAACGACCTTATGGTATGATACGGCAACCGCCATACACCCGAACTTAGAGAACTCCTAGTGTGGTTAGACCATGAAGGGATTGAAAATAAGACAAGAAATTGGAGTGAATGGTTGAGGAGTTGCGCCAACAGTGGGCAACAGAATAAAGGCAAGCTACGACAGTAGCAGAGGCGGCGAAAACAATACCTGCATAAATGGATTAAGTCATGGTGCGCAGCAAAGCGACCATTATATTAAACCGTCAAATATTGACACGGAGGCAATTAGGTTTATGAGCTAAGGCCTATGTAAGTGAGGAAATGAGATGGAAGACGAACTGTGCATTAAGGCCAGCCGTCTAGACCATGCGATGAAAGATTTCACAGGAAGCACACTGCCATTCCGTAAGGAATTGGAAGTGCATTCCTAGTAGATCAAACATGAGAAACAAGATAATAGGCTCTATAGAAAGATACCTCAATTACTAAAGGATCAAGTCCGTACTAAATATAGAAAGAAGCAAGGACATATCATATCTAAGAACACAGTAAATGGATTTCCCTTGATTAAGTTCAAGAAGAACAATAAGTGTTATCATGTAACGATGAAAGAGGAGATCACCAACAGAATACTTCATAAATTAGCAATAGCTAAACCTGTGACGAACACTACAAGTATACTAAAACGATGTGGGACGACTTCACACCACAGGAGCTTGCGGGCCTGACAGTCTCATCCATGAGTTAGTCGGGTAAGTAGTAATGTATCAGTATGGTACCCCATGCATGTAAACGAGTAGTGTAAGGAACACGAGAAGTAGTCAACTCTGTACCACGGTCAGCAATACAAGTTCAGACCAGAGCAACTACCTAGAATAGTTGAAGAGAAAGATCGTAGTTAAAATAACGACACAAAAGGAACCAGTAAATCATTCCAGATGGAAAATGATTAAGCATTATGAAGTGAGAGGAGCACGGATTGTTAAATACAGACATCTGACATGTATATAAACTTTAGAGAAAACTTTAAAGGGCAATAAGCACTAAACAGTAGTTTCAGATTAAGCATCATCCTCGAACCAAAGGTTAGTTGGAAAGAATAATTTAGACACTTGAGAGAACATTAAGAGCATGAACATTAGATCTCCAGAGAGACTGGATAGAGAAGCTACAACTCATTGAGGCCGTGTATAATAAAGATACCACGCGTCCATTGAGAGACCTTTATTCCTAAATTATAAGGATGTAGAAGGATATACAATACATTAAAAGGATAAAAAAACGGGCAAACTAAGCCCTAAGGTTATCAGAGTCGCGCAACAGAAGCTAGTAGACCTGTACCTTCAAGGTCTGATATACCTAATGAATGGGGAAAGGAACGATGTATCTCGCATCTTCTAGTTGAATAGATATACGGCTTATCTACCAAATGCCTTGTAGCATTAGAGGCTAGACCGAACCCAGTTGAGAGATTGGTATAGATACCGATAAGAATCCTTGATACAGAGACTAAGCCATTAACATGGTTAAGACCCTCTGATCGGATCATAATGAGAGATAGACTATGAAATACCCCAAACTAATAAAATATGGATTAAATATCTAATCACATTAATTAAGGCCTAAACATGCCTTAAAAGTCAACTGAGAACAACAGTGGTCAACACAAAACAAGATGTTGCACCCTTTGACTGTTTAGGGTAAATAAATACCCAAATGAACTACTTAGGACCTAAAAATTTGTCCTAAGAATATTAACACATTACTAAACATATTAAAATTGTTGGACAACACTCCAACACAAAGAACAAGCATTTACATGCTTCAAGGTCAAAAAGGGCAAAAATGTGCTCTAAGATACCTTAAAGGTCTAATGACCTCTAAATGATATAAAATTGGATACCATGATCAAATATCATGTAAGGAACACAACACAACCGTTGTCAAAGAAAACCAAGCTCAGAAACACCTTGCGACACAAAATGTGCACTAAAACTCCTTAAAGCACGTTTTTTGTGTAATTGCCTTCTAAATTAGTTTTAAATGGGCTAAAAGGTTATAATTACCTTTAAATATGATAATATATCATATTAGGAAATTAAAGTCCAAAAATTTACAAATTTTTACAAATTTAATATTAAAATATTAATAAAACCCTAAAGGGGGCCCGTTTGAGTCAACATTGACTAAGAATGGTCAAGAGGTCAAAGTTTGACCCCTTGGACCACATGAGGTCGACAGCCACATGAAATGGAGCCTGAAAATCGCCACTTGCACATACAAAAGACAAGGTTCCAACACATCCCACAAATTAAGGACTACTTTTACCTTTTGAATACTTTAATCTATATCTTCAATTTTGGCTCCTTTTTGACTAAGCCAGAACGTGGGAGACTCACTCAGCCTCACTCAGCCCCTCCAATAATCGATGCCAGCCCCTTTGGTGAGTCATCAATCACCAAAATATAATAAACAAAGCAAAAATGAGTATTAAGGCAAAAATTGACCTAATCTCTCATTTGCCTTGCTTCCAACCGAGACAAGGCCCTCTCTAACCTCTCTTGGCTTCTCCAAGTCGTGGCTAGCACACCAAGAACATTGAAGAACACTTTGGTACCTAGGTGAGCTTAATTAGTCATTTTATGTTCATTTTCTTCACGAATCTTTCCTCTTTCGGTGGATCTAAGCATCAATCACTTCCATCCATGGATCTAGGTTGTTTTGGAGGTTAAAGGAAGGAGGAATCTCGGCCATAACAAGGGAAGAAGGTGGAGAAACCCAAACTTGTTCTTAAGGTACAAAAATGTGCTTTAAGCACTTATCTTTTGATTCTCTTTAGATCCGGTTGTAAAACCTGTTCTCCTAGCCTTATAATCTTCTTCTTAACACATTTATTCAGTGGATCTATCAAGAGCTTCAAGGTATAGTCAGATCCAAGCCAAAAACACCATTTTTGGCACTTTAAACAAGGTGAAAATTAGCCATCGTCGAATCTAAGTTATACCGGTTATAAGCCTTGGTTTAGTAGCTCTTTTGATACTCTTTACCCTCTGTATAAACAGGCCGAAGACCATCCATACTTGCCTTGTTGTTCTAAGGTAAATTTTACCTTGAAATATACATTAAAACACTTCTTATGGTTAGATCTTGCTTGGAGACTAACTATGCCTTGGTTGCTGTTTGAAAACATGTAAAAGAAGCTTTGGAAATTTTATCCTAGGCTGGCCGAATCCAAGCAAGGCTTTATCTAAGCAAAAATAAGGTATAAATCACTTAAATCTTCACTTGGTACATTAATATGTGATTATACATATTTGAATAACATGTGCCGTGAGTGAACAAGTATATTAAGGTCTTATTTTGACCTTAAGTGATTAAGGAATGGTTTAATAAATTTTATAACTAATTAAACAAGCATAATTGTCAAATTTAAGACATTATGTGGAAGTTTGGTAATTAAATGAAGAATATGTGGTGAGGCCGAGATTTATTAGCATTTTTGGGACATTTATGTGTAATTTATTTTGTGAGCAAATGTTTGTAATAAGGCCATGTACTTTAGGCCATTTTTTATGCATTTATAAGCTTTTAATTAAGTTTAAGTGGTGAAAATGCATTACCGAAAAAAATGGGTATTAGGTGTAATTAAATTAAATTTGGGGGCTATATATTAATAAGGCCGAAATTTAGAGGTTTAAATGAGTTTATATAAAAATTATAAGGTTTTATAAAGTTTTGGGGTTAAATGGTAATTTCTAAAAAGTATGGGTTATAAACCGTAATTATAAGGAATTGGTGGTCAAGGAAATATTAAGGTGGTCAACCTTGACCATATGGTAGGTTTTGACCAAATTAGATAAGTTAAATAACTTATTTAGGGTTTTATAATAAGTTATGTATTTTAGTGTAACAATTTTATAACATATGTGGTAAATACGTTATTACCGATAATAAAGGGTGTACAATGGTATTTTAAACACCCATGGGCTATTAGGAATTATTAGGAATTTATTGGGTTGTTTTTGGAATTAAAATAAACTATATATGTATAATATATAGTTATTATGTCATTATGACACTTTGGAGAAATATAGGTGGTGGAATTATAAATACCGAAGGTATATGGGTTAATAAGGATATTTATAACCCTTTGGTGAAATTTGGTGATTTTTAGAATTATATAAGAGTATTTAATAAGATATGAGTATAATATATGGTTTATATGATATTATGAAACTATATGTTATAAATTGGGCCAAATGGCAAATATAGGATATATTTTGGGTCTGTTCGGAATTTACAAAAAATAACCTATGGTTATACCCTTTTTTATAAGTTAGAAATGTTATATTAAATGGTATATATAACATGGTATAAATAATGGGGTGATTTTGTAAATAAAGGAAACTATGGTTTATGGAAAAGAATAAGGTTTAATATATGTGCCTATGCGGCAATATATAATAGTTTTGCATAAAAACTATAGGTTATAAATTAAAGGAAATAAAAATATCATAATATATGATATTAGGATATGGTATAACGTTACATAATGTTATGTGGTCAAAATAGAATTTAAATAAATTCAAGGGCTGTACCGAAAATATAAAGGTTGGAAAATGAATTTTAGACTAAGGTGTATAATGTTATAAAATGTTATAACAATTATATGGTTTAGGTGGGATTAATATAAGTGAGGATACTCACATTAAATAATGTGACAAACTATGAATAAATAGGATTTATAAACTAAGGTATTTATCGAATAAACCTTAGGAGTTGTAATTATACAACATAAAATGTTACTCATATTAGGATAACAATCTTAATATAAGTTGTATAATATGATACAACTAATGAGAATAACCATCTAATAAAAGATGATAAAAAGTAACATAAAATATAAGAGTTTATTAAAGTCATGGGAATTACCTACGTGGTAAATATATACATACACAAGACTAATGTATATAAGGATGGATATATATTATGGTGGGAAACCATATAATATAATGGTGGTGGTTATAAGAAAAAAATAGTTACAAACTATATGTTATGAGTTTTTGGATGCAAATATTATTTGCTAAAGATAATGGATTATATAATACATTGTATTATAATGGATGGTGGGAAAATGATACAATATAATAAATGATACAATACGAAAAAGAATATGATATAATATAATAATGCATGCATACATGCAACCATGGGTTATGTACCTATATTAATGGTGGATAAGATTAAAGAAAAATAATGAATTAAACTTAACAGTTGAAATAGTACAACGTATGAGTTTTAAGTAACAAAGCCGACTTTTTAGAAAACCCGTAACAATAACTGTAGAAAACAGGGGTGAACTATCGGGGTTACTTGTTATTCGGAAATACCGGATGTAGTTAGTCATGGAGACTGACTTATAGTTTTAATACCGTTTAGATCATACCTCAGACAAGGACGCTTGACGAGCTAGTGGACTACACTGCGCATCCTAGGTCTTGGTGAACGGTATGTAAAGGGGTTTGATCCGAGTTGTCCTAAGGAAGCTCCTTGGGCTCGGATTTGGTTGATATAACTTGTGTGTTATGTGTGTGGATACATGTATGTGATTAAGTGTTACTGCATTATTTATTTATGCACGGGCGTCCTACGGGACTAACACTACGTCGACTATAGATCGACTTATATAAACATACATATGCGTTAATGTGATGACATGACGGTTACTTGATATAATACCATGATATTAATATTAAGTATATGGTAACCTAAGTAAAACACTTAGGAACGAGTCACGACATTGTCGGTCTCTAGAGCATGGATCTCGAACATGAATATAACCTAGATTACTTCTAGGTATGCGTGAGACCCATTGGGCAGCTAACTAATAATTATATTCTCCATAAGACTAAGAGCAGATCTTAAACATTATGAGAGAGAGATGGTATGAGTTGAGGTGAGGAATCCCGGTAGTTTACGAACTACTTGGTTGCGCATTTGTGATCACTGAGGGGTTTCCTAATTGGATTCCGCTCCGGTTATATCCAACGAGCCCAAACTGGATCGTGGATCAGGTGGCTACGGCCTTTATATGGACGTCTTACGAGACATAAGAGAGTCAGGGGCCTCCGGACCTCTGGCGAAATGAGCACCTTTGTGTGTACGGGAGGACTACTGTCCATGGTGAGGTTATCAGGTTGTCCTAACATGACGCCCAACTGGTATTAATTAAACATGATTGGTTAGAGCCTACAAGGCTAAGGTAAATTAAATTATGAAAACTGTACGCCACGGCGAATGTACATTGTACATTATTAACTATGGAAACTGTACGCTACGGCGATTGTACATTCATATGGATGGGGCCTTGAAGGCCAAACTAAATTAAATTAATAAAGGATGGCATACGCTACGGCGATTGTACATTGTACATTATACTGTTATTATTTCGATACGTCGATATACAATTGTGGTTTGTGATATTAAATGAATGTTTGGATTGGATGGATGATTAAATGTTTGTGAATATTTGGATGGATGATTATGTATATTATACATTTATATTACAGTACTGATTATAACTGTAAAATGGTAAAGCATGAAACCAATCTAATAATAAGATGGTTAAAATGACAAGTGACCGTTAGGGTCCAGGCCCGGCATACTCAGCGTCTATCGCTGATACTACACCATTACAGGTTGTTGATTATTGTCGAAGCCGAAGAGCGGGAACAGGGTAATTAGAGTTTTACCTTAATTATTACTGCACATGGAGTTTGTCTATATGACAATGAAGATGGTGAATTGTATTATGGTAAGGTTATGTATTTTCAGGATTGCGTAGACGCTCACTTGTCGATGTAATAAGGCTAAAACATGCCTTAGAAACATTGGTAGACAAGTTAAACCATATAAAACACAAGAATACACCATAAAGGCAATTTATGCAAATACTTGCTCTAGACCTTGTGTAACCTTGGTTAGGACCCAAAGGTCAAACCTAGACCTTATTAACATGCTAAATAACATGTTAAGACAATTTCCAAAGAAAACCAAGCTCAAAAACAAGTTAGAACATAAATTGTGCTTTAACACTCCTTAAAGCACCTTTTTGAGAAATTGTCTTAGAAATGAGTTTTGAGTGGCTAAATGACCAAGTATACACCTTAATCAACATGTGTACTACTTAGTATCATATTAGGAAGCCAAATTCAAATAATTTACAAAAAAATCACAAATTGGGCACTAATTGTGAATAGTACCCAAATAGTTCTAAACTAAGCATTAAGTCTTCCTTAATTAGCAAATGGTCAAAGGACTCCCTAAATGCCAAGGAAGGTGGCCAGTTTTCACATGGTGACTCACCACCTAATTGAGCCAGCATTCTACAATAGAGGAAGGAAGGTGTAAATTCACTATTTACTGTAACAAAAAGTAACAAATATTCTTACTTTCTCCCTACTCTCCTCTCCTCCCTTTCTTCCCCCTCTCTTCCAAAATGTAAAAGAGCTGAACTTCCACGCTTCTTCATCTTCCATGGCTTGTCCAAGTCAACACAAAACTCCAAATCACAAATAAACCACATATTCTTCTTAGTTGATTCAAGATGAAATACCCCAAACCTTAATGTGTTAATTAATTATGTAATTATAATTTTCTAAGGCTAAATAAGTCCTTAAGATCATTGGTGAAGAAATGAAAACCAAAAAGAAAAAGAAAATGCGTAAAAGTCACAAAACGTGAAAGTACGTATTTAATTATTTTAGGAGGTACATAACCTTCGTAAGGGTTATAAATATATTTCTATACCTTAATTACACATTAAGAACATGTGGGAAAAAATTCCGGAAGGAAACGGATCCAAACAATGCGTTAAAACGCTAACGGAGTCTTAAAACGCGTTTTTCGAGAAAACCCGAAAACGCGACTTAAACAGTTAAATGGCCCCGTATAAATCATAGTCGATTTTGTAACTATAATTAAACATTAATGGGGGTTTAATAGCCCTTAAAATTAAAGGAATGAGAAAATTCTGGAAAACGGTCCCGGTTAGTGAATAATGCTAAACCGGGTAAATAAACTAGTGTTTTCTGTTAAAAAACGAAAAATGCTCCAGCATGTATACGTAGTGGGCCGGTTTTAATTATGTAAACAGCTCACTCACACATGACTAGTTAACTAGTTAATTAAGTCAAGAGAGAGCCAAAATAACAAAGGGCACAAATACCCCTCACCCATCTCTCTCCTCCTTTATTTTCTTTTTTTCCTCTCTCTCTTCCTCTCTTTCCTCTCTTTCTTCCCAGCCGGCTCCCTCTTCCTCTCCAAGCCACCGATTTTTCTCCCCTTTCTCCCATGGCTTCTTCAACTTCAATGCCATGCCCAAGCTCCATTTGAGCTCCAAATCAAAATAAAAAACAAATCACATATTCTTCTTCCTCTCATCTTCTTCTATCATCCTCTCTTTTCGAAATTTCAAAAGGATGAAGTTGACCTCCATGGGTTTTCCCCATTTGAAGAGAAAATGGCACCAATGAGAAGCTTGTAGTCTCCTCTTCCTTCTAAGCTAAAGATTCCCAAGAAAAACACATTTTTCCTTCATCTCTTGGTGTAATCGATTTTTCACCATTGTTGATACCTTGCTTTTCTCCTTGTTCTTGAGCTCCAAATTAATCCTTCAATGGTGGAGTAATCCCCTTCTTGATTCGAGGGAGAAGGTCCCTCTTAAAAGCTTCTAAAAGGTAAACCCTAATTCTAGCCCTTTGATTAAATTGAGTTTCTAAGGGTTTAGATAATTAATGGAGTGCGTTTTGTGTTCTTGGATGTTGGGATGGAGTTTGGAAACTCCATACCCTCTTAACCGATTTTGGAGAAGATATGGAACAAGAGGTGAATTAAGGAAGCTTGTGAAATTAAGGTAAGAAAAACTACCTTAAACCTTGTTGTAATTGTTTAAGTTGTTTGGGATGGGTAAACAAATTAATGAACCCAAATGTATGGAGTGAAAACTATGTTGTAATATATTTAGTTGATGTTAGAAGAGGTTGTGAATTAATGTTGAGCTGAGGGCCTTAAGAGCCAAATGTTTTGAGGTTGTGTTTATATTGTGTTTATGGAGATTATGGTTATTAAGTTGTTGTTGATGAACTTGAGGATTGGTTATGTGCTGCTAGGACCCTTGTAAGGGTGTGGCTAGATTAGGAATGAGAAGGATGAAATTGATGTTTTGGATGTATAAGTTTTATGGGGAGGTTATGGCAAAATTTTGATGGGAAATGAGTGTTTGATGATGGTTGAGAGAATTTAGGTGTTGATTTGGGATGTTTAATGTGGAAACGAATGGTTGTTTATGACTTGTGAAACATGGAGTAAGTGTAGGTTTATTAGAATTGCAATTCTGGGTGGAAATCCCCTCTGTTAGCTGAATTTTCAGGAATGTCCGAACTTCCGTCCGGACATGGAAGTTTGGACATGCCCCGTCGTTTTGTAAATTTTCCGAGTTTTATGTTGTGTCCGAACTTCCGTCCGAACTTGGAAGTTTGGACACTCGAAAAATTTTTCCAGGCCATTTAGCTTCGACTTGTGTCCGACCTTCGATGTCCGGACACAAGTTCGGACGCCTGTAAATTTTCTTCAGATTTACACTCGACTTGTGTCCGAACTTGGAAGCTCGGACACAAGTTCGGATAGGTGGAAAAATTTCTTTGGTCTTAGCTTCGACTTGTGTCCGAACTTCAAAGCTCGGACACAAGTTCGGACATTCGACAGTTTTCACCCAATTGAGTCTCGACTTGCGTCCGAACTTCAAAGCCCGGACACAAGTTCGGACATAGGGTAATTTTGAGCAAAAAACTTTGTTTAAGGGTAGGAAATGATATCCAATGATGGGGATTAATATGTGATGATGTTACAAGGTTGTTAAGGATAAATAAAGTGAGTTAAAATGGTAATTGAGTGGTGAAAAGTTGTAATAAAAATGTAAAGTTATAAAACTACCGAACGGGGTCAATCAAGGGCGCATTAGTCGTTAAATAATTATGTTACCCCGATGTTAATTAAAGATAGTTATAATGTTACCAGTTGTTCAAAGATTTGCAAGGAACATGTGTCGGCACGTTAGAGTGCACCTTCGGTGACAGGTATGGTTTTCTTGCAACCTGTGTCCTACCGGATTACACCGGTGTAACACCCCAACCCGAAATCCAATAACCTGAACGATGGTAGCTCCCAAAAATAACTAGGAATACAGCGGAAATATATACATAACAACGGGTGGTGCTACAACGCCGCTAGTCACCCATGTGACTAACAAGGCTACTCCAACTTAATTTACAAATGATGCGGTCTGAGTACTGAATACAAACCTCTTAAAACAATAGAAGATAATAATAAAAGTACAATACTGAATGATGACACCGGTGGTAATAACCCATGTCTTAATTCAACCCCACCTACACTCGGTCGGGCAAACTCTTCATTCTTCAGGTACCTGGAATTATTTAGCCATGAACGGCTCAGCAAAATAATTGCCGGTATGAAATCATGCAGCCACAAGCTACTGGGCCACACCAACTAATTGTCGAATACATGCAGTTCATTTATAAAGCTGTAAACAAGCATAGTCTGATAAAAACAAGTATCCATACAAGGACAATAATGTCACATAGAACAAGACTGCAGAAGGTCAAGTTAGCTGAACTGAATTCTCTTAATGATAGTCGGCTCCACACAATGGGACTGACAGGTATAACTGAATATCTTAAATAGTGGAGGTATAGTGACCTCGTTTAGATTGAAAGGTTGGGTATAAAAACCCCAGGAGATAACGTAGTTAAACCCTGAACTGAGAGGCGTGGGAAATAGAATCCACGAGAGGAATGAAGTCTTCCTCAAACTGAACTGATGGGCATTAGAAACCCGAGAGGAATAGAGTCTTCCTCTCAACTGAAGTGTTCCGTCGCGACGTAAATAGGAGACGACCTGAGACAGGTACAGCTCCTGTAGCATGCATGGCCAGATCTAACTGGGCTCCTCATTCTCGTAGTATAGAATTATTATGTGTCATAAAAAGACGTTAAACAAGAACACAATGTGTATTGTCAATTATCACGTTTAGGATAATGACGTTTGTTATAAAGTGAAGTTAGTGAGAGACTTGAGTACAAGTCCTCGGTATACAGAAGCGCAGGTATTTAATCCACTGGTATAGTAGTGTTTGTATGCGTGGGACATACACGTTGTAGTCAGCAATATTCACGCACATAAAATAATACCACAGTGCACAAGAGTAAAAACAACATTTTGCAATAATTATCTTGGTCGTTAATTCAAACAACAGATAGCACACAAGCCGGTGTAATCCGGTAGAAAGCAGACTGCAAGAATTCCATACCGTTCACCGTAGACTGTACTTGTTTAGTTCCCGGTCAACATCTGGTCAAACAATGTCCTAGAAATAGGATTAATCTGAGAGTGTTAATTTATGTAACCCTCGTATAATAATTTTATTGTTTCATGAAACGATTTCATATTCGTGATTTCATGTGAGGTTTATTCCTTTATATTTAGGTAGTTCTTTTAACCTCTTTCCCTTATAATTAATTAAGGTACTTATACATTTCCAAAACATGTAGTCCTAACTTATAAGACTTATATTGTTTGGTAATTTCTTTTAATTGCCTTATGATTGGATGTATTACTTATTTGTCATTCCTTGTGGTTTATTCCTAAATCCTTTAATGTATACATATATATACATATTTATTCATGCACTATATTTGTTATTTATTTTTAATTGTCTAGGTGACATAACATCTTTATAATTCCTTCACTATATTTATATGTCACACATCGACATCATATTCTTATAATCCTTTGTTATTCTCCTCTTAACCATAAATAATATTTATTGGTTACAATTAAATTCCTTATAACTATATAACCATAGTTTTAATCCCTTAATCACTTATTCTCATTTCCTTTTGATTTACTTGAAAATCTAAAATATATATATTTCACACACATGTATTATTTATGTTATTGATATATAATTGTCTAAATGACATAACCTCTTAATAAATCTCAATTTATGTTTACATGTCATACATGGACATGTTATTCCCATATCTTTTATTAATTACAAACTAACCCCAAATAATATTATTTCTTTTACAAGTAAATTAATTGTACTTGTTTATCATATAGTTTTAATTTCATAAATCCTTAAATCATAATTTTCTTTTCTAAATATCTTAAATATCCATATAGGACCTACAAATATTTTAATCTCATAATTACAACATACTTTTTGGTTAATATATCATAATTATACCCAAGACACCCTTTACTTTCGGTAATCACAAATCTTACCCCAAACTTCATAAAAATTATATTTTTACCGCATAGCTTATTAACCTAGTCACTTAAACACTAGTAATTATTTTTAACTCACCCAAAATTCATAGTATGTATTTATATACATATATAGTTCATTAAAAATCTATTCTTAACCTTTTGAATTCGGCCATGATAATTTATCACCTTATAATTGCTAAAACTTGATTTAAACCTTATAATAAATACATATAATTGTATATAAGCCATATAACATTTCCAAAAGTTATGCTAATGACTTAGAATGATTATAAACTCAAAATAGAGCAAATAATCCTTAAATATTTCGGTTTGAATATATGTGTATCCTAATTAATTTTTGTGACACATATTTATACCTTAAGGTAATAATCTTACCTTATATATTATAAATTATTTTGTTGACATTATAATCCATATATTCTCGGCCTTAATTTATTTAAAGGTTACACTAAATTTTTATATCAAAGTTCGAAGCTTAAATCAAACTTAAACTTAATAAACCTTAATTGTATATACTTACTCCTTAAATCGAGACAATTCTTGTACTTGATTTCTCCTTGAATTCCAAGCTCTCCAAATGCTATTTTGATGTAAAGAATTCGGCCACCTTATATATATTTAGGAGATCCATTTGTTAGACTTCTAACAAAGATTTATAAATAATATTTGGAGTAATCTTACAAGAGTTTACCTTAGGAATTTTTCAAGGAATTTTTGGTAGACCTTGAGATGATTGTAGATCTAGATTTCCTTCATGAAATGATGAAGAGAATATAGGTTTAGGAGCTCTAGAATTCGTCACTAATTATAGACACCATATGGAGGAAGATAAGGATCACCTCATCTTACCGAAATTTCCAGATTGCGCACTCTCTGCGGTTTTTGTCACCCAGAACTGAAATGACCACTAAAATTAATGATCCTTATATGTCTGGAAAGATAATTCAAAGAGGAACAACTTTGGTGTTGAGAAGATTTTGAGAAAACTTACGGAAAATTCATAATATCTCCCGAACTGAGACCTATTGAACAGATTTCTGCTGTGAACCACTTCGCCTTCTTTTGTTCACCCAGAACTGAATACACCATGAAAATTAATGTTCTTTATATGTATGGAAAGCTAATTCGAAGAGGAACAAGTTTGATGTTGGGAAGATTTCGAGATAACTTACTGCAAATTACAGAATCTCTCCCGAAGTCAGACCTCTTGAACAGATCTGCTACTTGACTCTTGCTTTGTAGAATTAGCTAGGAATTTTGACATAGAATGGAGTAAGAACTTAAACCTCCATTGTTGGAGCTTGAAGCTAGGAAAGAAGAAGAAGAAAAGAGAGTAAAGAGAGCTTACCCATTCGGCAATTGATAGGCAAGAAATGAGAGCTCTTGTTACGTGAGTCTTATGCTAGAAAGGAAAGGATTTGATTAACTAAATGTGGACAAGCTCATGTGGCATGTTAGGTCATGTTTTGCTTGATTGGTTTGCTTTTGATTTGAGGCTCCACAAGGTCTCCCATTCCCTCTTGTATTCATACGGTAAGATAGCTGTAAGGAGCAGATTTTTTTGACAATCTTGCTGTCCCATTATAACATAATATTTCCCTAGAGTTAGATCAACTTTTGAGCTGTTAATTTATGACTTTTCTAAAGCCAATATATTGCTGTTCTTGTGCAGGTTTTACGGTAATAAAAGCTAAGTTCTCTTGTCAATATATAACATGTTATGTGGGGGTGAGTCATAAAGTCTCATGACTTATTATAACATTTAAATCATGTTGTCTACTTGTGTATACCACCGGCTGAACTAGAATATAAGCTACCGTTTTTTTTGTTTATTAGCACATGTACACCATGGTAACTAACGTTTTGGATTTGATTAGTAACTTACCTACTTTCTTGTTTATTTAATCCCATGTCATTACCGGTTGCACTTGGTACATGAGTACCTACCGTTTCCTAGCTTTAGAATTTGATTGTTTACGTACTAGTATGCTAGGTTATGAATGGTGTGGGTGCTTTGATTTTTTTAAATGGAACAAGAGTCCCCCCCTTTCCTCTTGTATACTAACGACAATAGGGGCTAGAAGGAGCAATTTTATTCCTGTCACTGTCTTAAGCACATGTGGGAGATGAGTCATGATTAATAAATCATGTATGTAAAGCGGTGGTGACAAACCGAATGGCTGTGTTCTATGTTTTTTTTTGTTGAATTGCTACCCACATGTAACATGGCTAGATTCACTTTTGCTTTTTAAAATCTTGTCTCAGTAGGTATATATATTACTGTATTGCTACAGTTTTTTTTTCTTTGTTAAATCCATCCCATGTGCTGAAGCTACCGATTTCCTTTCTTTTCTTTATGCATAATCACATGGTGGCACCATTAGCCTAATCGGATTTTTGTTGTAACAGTACGTATGAAAGTAGCTATATGTACATCACGTGTGCTTGTTGTTTTCATGCATATACATATATTATTATTATTATTATTTTGCTAATCATTCATGTTTTGTGCAATTTACTTGTTTGATACAGCGTATGTGACTGACTGGTTTTAGCTAATCGGATTTTTGTTGTAACTACCGTATATATTATGTATGCGGCAGTTTCATTCATTCATTTTTTTTGTTTAAGTCATGTCCGGTAATACATATATAAATGAATCATGGTTTGTTTAAGATGATTCAGGTAGAATTAATCTTAATGTATTGATGTATACTTAAGTACAACATGGTACATTAGGTAATTAGTGGTTTCACTAAGTAAAGTGTGTCAAAACGTGTAATCAAGTTAGTATACATAACCGGCAATACAAGTGCAGCTTTGAATTTGTATACTTTGCTTTATATGTATTGTTATAACATTTCCTATGTATTTATGATATATATTAAATGTCAAGATTATGTAACATAAGTTGTTACATAGTGTAGAAGTGTATATCAATTTATTTTAGCATTTATAAATGCTTAGGAAATCGTAAAGTATTTACGTTGCTCATTAGTATTTTTTTTGCATTTTTACAGTGAACGTTATTGTGTACCGAGTCGTATAATGCTCGTATATATTTTCCCGGGTGACGCTCTCTTAATTGAGCTTGTTTCGTAAGGGGTTTAATGCCCGTTGATGTTCGTACGTAAGCGCTTATATGTGTACGTGAAGACGATATTATATTAGCGTTCGTAGAGCGAACGTTGTCATTTTGTGAATTGTATAAACGTTCGTATTGATTTTTCCTTGTTGTCGCACACTTTATCGAGCCCGTTATGTAAGGAGTTTATTCCTTGTTAAGAAACGTACATGAGCGTTTGTACGAGTATGTTACGATGTTTGTATAATTACGCTTGTTAGCGTTTACGGTATAACAACTATTTTTACGTAAGCGTTTGCATGCATGAGTTTGCATGCGCACGCGTAATATTAATTTACGTAACGTTTGCATGCATTAATTAGCATGCGTAACTAAAATGATTTATTCCAATATCAATTATTCATTATTTAACAGTTTTAAGGTATTAATTAGATTTGGGGTATTTCAATCTACCCCCCTTAAAAGGACTTCGCCCCGAAGTCTCATCTCTAAATTTAAATGGTTGTGGGGAATCAAGTTCCACTAAGCATCCACAACTCAATTCTATTCTAGGGATCATGTCCCAAGTTTCACCACTTTTAAGTTCGTAGTATTCAATCATCACATATAGTATAATGAGCATGAAAAGGTCATCACCAAAAATAACTTTAGTGCACGTAATTCATTCATAGCAGTGTAGCATAGTATAGATCATGCAAACATGGAGTCATTCCAATATAGTATAACGTAGTACACATAATTTCGTAGTGCCAAAGTAGCTTCAATATAGTGTATCGTAGTACACATCATCCATTCATGCCAGTGTAACGTAGTACACATCATCAAGTAAGAGTTCATAGAATCACGAAGTCATACTTGTAAACACACAAATCATAGTGCAACAGTACGTTGGAAGTGTACTTCCATGCTAAAAATGCTAAAACGCAGTAGGCTCTCCCCCCTTAAAAGAGGGGTACGCCCACGTACCCTAGACTATTATAGCTAGTGGGTAACTAGTGAAGGAATGTACACTCTTATTTTGGATTTATGATTAGCTCAAAAGATATATAGCCTCTCGGCTGTAAGACTTTTATCTTGGTTAGGACATACGTAACTCGTTGTGCATTCCCTTTGAACTCAGTAGATAATTCTAACTGATGGGACCACCACACTTCTGCTGCGCTACTCTGATTAATTAATGTCCAATCATTCTGGAATAGTTTTAAATGCGCTCGTCGGTGGTATGTTAAAGTTTATGTTCATATGCATGGTTGATGAGTTGTTTCCATCATTTTCTTTATTTGGTTACTATTGTTGATCTTGTCTAGACTTATGTCCGTTTACGGGGTATTGCCCCCAAGAATTTATGCATTCTTTGACATGTTCTATTTTGCATTATTATGCTTTTATATTTATATCCCGTGTGTATGGGTGAAGGTGATCTTCCATCTTGTTTGTTGCCAATTATGCTATGTCTTGTTGAGACTGTCGGATCAATGTGCCGCGTTATGCCACTGCTCCTGATTATCTTGTCTCGAAGTAACTTTTAGTTGCAGGCTAGTTGGTATTCCTCATTGCATATCTTATTACTGTATGTCGGCTTCTAATAATATTGTAAAGTTTGCCCATCCTGTGATGCTCAAGCACGTGTCATGTGTCTTCCATTATCCTTTCATCGTTGAGTTCTTCACGAGTTTCACTTGATTGTTTGTGCCTGTATGCTTATTTTTGTGATAGCTGCTCATGGTGGTGATTCCACTAAGATTCTTCTCGTCGATATTACTGAGGCGTTTTGCTCCTTATCAGATTTGATTCCTTTCCTGTGTTCCTCCCGCTAGTGGCTTTCATATATGGGGTATCTTCTTGATGTATATTATTACTTACCTGATTGGTTTTCTGATGTATTCTCCTTTGATAGTGGTAACGTCCTGATGGTGGGGTTCATCATCTTGTTGGTGTTGCTGATGCATCCAGTGGTTTAGTTGTTGTAGCTGTAAGGTTGTAGTATTCTTGTCGGTTTGAAATTTGTCTTCTATTCATCGCCTCTTGTAGTCGTTGGCGCTCGGGTCTTGTATTAATACTGGGGCATGTTAGAGTTCGTCTCTTTGATCTTCAGGTCATCATCTTGTCTTTCTGGTATTCGAGTTTACTGTCACCATATTTGGTTTTCACTTTTCAATATAGGATATGAGCTACGGTCGAGCCGTGCATCTTGTATATAATATAGGAATATTTCCTATTATTACTGATTCGCAAATTGTCGGTAGTATATACACGATCTTTTATTGATTGTTCATCAGGTATACCACAGTAGGGTTCCCGTTAAGGTTTCTAACAAGGTACAGTTTTCTTACAATTTCACATGTTTTTGCGGTTTATGCATCAACTCATGAGTGTATAAGTTTAATGTTTCTACTCTTTATATTCCACCTCACTTACAGGTAGGTTCCCATTTAATATACTGGGTTTGAACTGATAAAGGAAGGATTTAAGTCGTTCTTTCCCTTCTGATGGCAATAAGGCCATAACTTAGAAAGTAGCTTTCAAATACTTGTCAATATAGATAGATGTCTCTTGGTCTTGTATGTAATATATTAACATGACTCAGTGTATATTAACGATTAGTATTTCCTTCACAGTTGACTATTTTCTGACAACCTGAGTCGTTTAAGCTATTTAATTCTTTCAGGGTAGTATGGTTAATTCAACTTTTAACTTAGATCCTCAACATCTAATATATTTTATTTGGTAGACCCTTCATTAGAAATAGGAACAAATTTGACTTATCACAGAGATATTGGTGACCACTTGTAGGGAGTCTCAGGAATCATCCAACCCTGACGGGGTCAGCGTCAGTTTTTGACTATCCCTCACTCCATTTTGTGATTGGTTTTCCCTTGATCTGACCAGGATCAAGTTCGACCTCCCACGTCAAATATCAAACAACCACATAATAGCAAGTTTCCAAATTTTATCTTATCAAAACTTGTGACGTGGTGATTACAACATTCTTTCTTAACTGTTATACAACTAATCTAGCGGTTGTTGTAACCTAGACTCGAAACTAGGGTACTCCTTAATTCCTGGAACTAAGTTCCTTTGATCAATCCTTTAGCGTGGAATCTAGTCTTTCTTCTTGGCCTAAAAAAACTAAATTCTTATTAAACACTTAGACACTTACTGTCTAATAATTATTTCATCAGTCATTTGACTCTTAACACATCATGCAAGCAATAATTTCATTTATGGACCTGGATACCTTGAAATATACTCTTCTTTTAAAAAGGCTTTATCTAGTATTTAACTTATCAGGGTTTGATCATTGCCTACACCCTAGTTATCATTACTTGGAACAAAAGGAAGTTATAGTTATTACTAAATTTGGAATAAGACTCTAAGAGAAGTTTCCTATAACTTATCCTGTACTTAGGATTCCCAGTCTGAATCTTACGGTTTGGTGACAAGACACATCAAAACTATTGTTGGTTTATACCTCTTAGAAACGTGGTTAATCCACATACTCATTGGCTTCCAAAGAAAATAGGCCGTCTAGGCGTATTAGATAGAGTTTTAATCATAGAGTTGGTATATATCGTTAGGAAAGTTCACGTGTAAAACGCTTGTTACAAGTCAAGGGTATGTTCTCCCCCCCTTAAAAGTTTAACTTCCACTCACCTTTGGTGTATATCCAGTTCAACTATTAGTATAGCTTACACTGCCTCCATAGAGAATTATTTGTTACTATGATCATATAAAAATTTATATACATTGGTGTTAGCTTCCTTTGATTTCCTGAGCTCTTTACTGGTAACCACAAATCGAGCTGTCATAAAAGACATATGCTCATGTATAAATCCATAAGGATGGTGTAGGACATGTGCCTTAAGATAGGGTAGGTATATTTTGATACTTCCCTCTGAAACATATCAATATTCCTCAAAAGTTTCAGATTTAAAATCTCCCAATCATATGTATTTATATATAGCATCTAATATTGCTATTTTGGTAGTTTTCCTCACTTCAAAATATCTGAACTAAAAGTTTGTTCACTTCTCACTGTTTATTAGGAGTCCAGCATTGTCACTGTAATGATACTAGCTGAGACCCTTTGTATTAGAGCACTACATCCCGTGTTTATTTACGTTGGATGTTTAGTTATATGCAGTGAGATTTTGTTATGATTTTCTTGATATAATCATTGATTTATTTCTGTGGGACTATACTGATAGTCATATTTCAAGCTTTCGCACGGTCTTCTCGCGAAGTTAATAAGGTATTGTAAGATTTTCCGTCCCGCACTGGGCGGCAAGCTCAGTGCCTGGGTATCCCGTAAAATTCAGTGTCTGCTCTTTTCAAGTAGGTCTTCATTCTCTTTATTTGGTTTATTGGAGCAGCACTTGTTGTAGCAAGTGCGCCAGGCAGGTTGGATCATCATGCAGTGTATGTCCATTGAGATATATTTTTACTCCATCCTCACTGTGTTCTTGGCGGTATTGTCAGCCCTTCTGGTTAACATCAGTATGGCGTCGCTGTTATTCGTCGTCAGCCCGTGTAAATGACAGTTGGCGTCGTACGGTCTAACCCTTCCGCCAGTTCAGGTAGTCTTAAGTATTTGTTTTAATTAATGTATTCCTTCTCATGACATCTGCTCGTTATTTAGGCAGGTCAGTTTGTAGTTACTGTAAGTTTGAACAGTTATTAACGCCCTTCGGCGGACCAAGTAAAAACTAACTTTCTACTCCTCACTTCTATCACACCCTGTATCCCAAGGCTAATTTTGGCTGTACTCAGTTCTCAGAGCGCAACTACGCTCTGATACCACTTTTTGTAACACCCCAACCCGAAATCCAATAACCTGAACGATGGTAGCTCCCAAAAATAACTAGAAATACAGCGGAAATATATACATAACAACGGGTGGTGCTACAACGCCGCTAGTCACCCATGTGACTAACAAGGCTACTCCAACTTAATTTACAAATGATGCGGTCTGAGTACTGAATACAAACCTCTTAAAACAACAGAAGATAATAATAAAAGTACAATACTGAATGATGACACCGGTGGTAATAACCCATGTCTTAATTCTACCCCACCTACACTCGGTCGGGCAATCTCTTCATTCTTCAGGTACCTGGAATTATTTAGCCATGAAACGGCTCAGCAAAATAATTTGCCGGTATGAAATCGTGCAGCCCACAAGCTACTGGGCCACACCAACTAATTGTCGAATACATGCAGTTCATTTATAAAGCTGTAAATAAGCATAGCATAAAACAAGTATCCATACAAGGACAATAATGTCACATAGAACAAGACTGCAGAAGGTCAAGTTAGCTGAACTGAAATTCTCTTAATGATAGTCGGTCCACACAATGGGACTGACAGGTATAACTGAATATCTAAATAGTGGAGGTATAGTGACCTCGTTAAGATTGAAAGGTTGGGTATAAAAACCCCAGGAGATAACGTAGTTAAACCCTGAACTGAGGCGTGGGAAATAGAACCCACTAGAGGAATGAAGTCTTCCTCAAACTGAACTGATGGGCATTAGAAACCCGAGAGGAATAGAGTCTTCCTCCAACTGTTCCGTCGCGACGTAATAGGAGACGACCTGAGACAGGTACAGCTCCTGTAGCATGCATGGCCAGATCCAACTGGGCTCCTCGTTCTCGTAGTATAGAATTGTTAAGTGTCATATAAAGACGTTAAACAAGAACACAATGTGTATTGTCAATTATCACGTTTAGGATAATGACGTTTGTTATAAAGTGAAGTTAGTGAGAGACTTGAGTACAAGTCCTCGGTATACTGAAGCGCAGGTATTTAATCCACTGGTATAGTAGTGTTTGTATGCGTGGGACATACACGTGTAGTCAGCATCATTCACGCACATAAAATAATACAACAGTGCACAAGAGTAAACAACATTTTACATTAATTATCTTGGTCGTTAATTCAAACAACAGATAGCACACAAGCCGGTGTAATCCGGTAGAAAGAAGACTGCAATTCCATACCGTTCACCGTAGACTGTACTTGTTTAGTTCCCGGTCAACGTCTGGTCAAACAATGTCCTAGAAATAGGATTAATCTGAGAGTGTTAATTTATGTAACCCTCGTATAATTATGTATTGTGTCATGAAACGATTTCATATTCGTTATTTCATGTGAGGTTTATTCCTTTATATTTAGGTAGTTCTTTTAACCTCTTTCCCTTATAATTAATTAAGGTACTTATATTTCCAAAACATGTAGTCCTAACTTATAAGACTTATATTGTGTGGTAATTTCTTTTAATTACCTTATGATTGGATGTATAACTTATTTGTCACTCCTTGTGGTATTTCTAAATCTTTTAATGTATAAATATATACATATTTATTCATGCACTATATTTGTTATTTATTTTTAATTGTCTAAGTGACATAACAACTTTATAATTCTTAACTATATTTATATGTCACACTTGGACATTATATTCTTATAATTCTTTGTTATTCTCCTCTTAACCATAAATAATATTTATTGGTTACAATTAAATTCCTTATAACTATATAATCATAGTTTTAATCCCTTAATCACTTATTCTCATTCCCTTTTGATTTACTTGAAAATCTAAAATATATATATTTCACACACATGTATTATTTATGTTATTATATATAATTGTCTAAATGACATAACCTCTTAATAAATCTCAATTTATATTTACATGTCATACATGGACATGTTATTCATATCTTTTATTAATTACAAACTAACCCAAATAATATTATTCTTTTACAAGTAAATTACTTGTGCTTGTATATCATATAGTTTTAATTCATAAATCCTTAAATCATAATTTTCTTTTCTAAATATCTTAAATATCCATATAGGACCTACAAATATTTTTAATCTCATAATTACAACATACTTTTCGGTTAATATATTATAACCTCATTTATTTCTTAAACTTTACATTAAACTCCAAAACATTATATTACATAGTTTTATTTCCTTAAATAATTAATTCACTAAACCACCACCATAAATTTAGTAATTATTATTTGAACACTTTAACTTTTATAAATCACCAACTAGCCTCATTAATTTTCGGCTTTGTCTTAGAATTTCTTATAATTACTCTTTAACCCCAAAAACTTTACATAATTTATATATTCACTTATAAACTATAGTTTTAATATTTAATTTCCTTAATAACCAAGTGGACACTTATATTTCTACAAATTGTGAATTCGCCCCATATAAAATCTTATTTTATATTTAAACTCTTATAAATTTTATATTCACCCCATAACTTTTATAAACTTAATATCTCATGTCATAAATCATTTTAACTTAAAGTTTTCGGTCAATATTTTGACCATAGTCTAATTTCACACTTAATACATTAATATACCCATAAACTTATGTTTTCTCGGTTTTACACCAAACCTTTTAAAATTTACATTTTAACCACATAACTTATTAACTAGCCATCTAAACTTGTAGCTATTCTAATATTCCCAAAATTATATAAGTTAATATGCTTATATATTTCGAAAATCACCAATTTAAACATTTTATGTTCGGTTAATAATATTGACCATATGATTTTAAACTTGATTTAAACCTTATAATAAATACATATAATGTATATAAGCCATATAACACTTCCAAAAATTATGCTAATGACTTAGAATGATTATAAACTCAAAATAGAGCAATTAATACTTAAATATTTCGGTTTGAATATATGTGTATCCTAATTAATTTTTGTGACACATATTTATACCTTAAGGTAATAATCTTACCTTATATGTTATAAATTATTTTATTGACATTATAGTCCATATATTTTCGGCCTTAATTTATTTAAAGGTTACACTAAATTTTTATATCAAAGTTTGAAACTTAAATCAACTTAAACTTAATAAACCTTAATTATATATACTTACTTCTTAATTCAAGACAATTCTTGTACTTGATTTCTCCTTGAATTCCAAGCTCTCCAAATGCTATTTTGATGAAGGTATTTTCGGCCTCCTTATACACATGTTGGAGATCTATTTGTTAGACTTCTAACAAGAATTTATAAATAATATTTGGAGTAGTTTTATAAGAGTTTACCTTAGGAATTTTTCAAGGAATTTTTGGTAGACCTTGAGAGGATTGTAGATCTAGATTTCCTTCATGAAATGATGAAGAGAATATAGGTTTAGAAGCTCAAGAATTCGTCACTAATTATAGACACCATATGGAGGAAGATAAGGATCACCTCATCTTACCGAAATTTCCAGATTGTGCACTCTCTGCGGTTTTTGTCACCCAGAGCTGAAATGACCACGAAAATTAATGATCCTTATATGCCTGGAAAGCTAATTCAAAGAGGAACAACTTTGGTGTTGAGAAGTTTTTGAGATAACTTACTGAAAATTCATAATATCTCCCGAACTGAGACCTATTGAACAGATTTCTGCTGTGAACCACTTCGACTTCTTTTGTTCACCCAGAACTGAATACACCATGAAAATTAATGTTCTTTATATGTATGGAAAGCTAATTCGAAGAGGAACAAGTTTGATGTTGGGAAGATTTCGAGATAACTTACTGAAAATTACAGAATCTCTCCCGAAGTCAGACCTCTTGAACAGATCTGCTACTTGACTCTTGCTTTGTAGAATTAGCTAGGAATTTACCTTAGAAATGAAGATAGAAGTTAAATCTCCATTGATGGACTTAAGAGTTCAAAGGAAGAAGATGAAGATGAGAAGGAGAAGCTTACCCAACCGGTGGTGAAAGGCAAATGAGAAATGAAACTCACGTAGAGCCTAAGAAGGTTGGAAAGAGTGGGATTTCTTTTGACAAAAATAATGTCATTTCATGTATTATTTCCTTAGTTTATTTACTTGTTTATTGGCTCAATAAAAGGCCATGTAACATGCACATTCTCGGCCATGTGACAAGGAATCAAGACATTGTTTGTTTGATAATTGAAAAAGAAGACAAGGCATGATTTAGGTAGTGTTTTCTTTTGAATTTTCTAAGTAGAATACATGCATTTGTTGTCTTCATCCTCCTTGTATTTTCGGTAACATAGCTGTAGAACAGCACTTGATTTTTGATGATAAAACATTAGAACATGGCTAAGTTAACTAGGTCTTTTATTTGAATTTTTATAAGGCAATTTAGCCTCCTTTTTATGCTTAATTTCGGACATATAGTGTTGTACAAGACCATTCATTTTGTCCACATTTGACTAGGAATTTTGCTTAGTAGGTAGGGTATTCTTTTGGATAAATAATGAGCAATCCTTCCCCTTTTATTCCTGCATAATTTGTAAGCCACATGAGGTAGTAACATGACTTGTTTTGTTTGATTCTAGCAAGTTGCATAATTTGGAATCTTGTTTTACTTTTGCATATTAAATTTCCTTTCTTTTCCAAAAGCTAACCTCTCTTGTTTTTTTCCTTGCAGGTCATACGGTTGTGAGGGGCTTCATTATACAGATTACATTTGTCATATAAACATATAACACATGCTAGGTGAGTCACCATTCCATAAGACAATTTACAAACTCAAAAACTAGTCAAAATTGACTAATAAATCGCCCCATATGGTGGTCAAATGGGACTGATTTTTCATTTGGTTTTTGTTATTCTATATTGTACTAAGACCATAATAATATGTGTAGTAGGTTCCAGCATTTAATTGGTGCATTTTTATTATGGTAAAAGATGAAACTTTTAAGGTAAAAATGGTGATTTCTAGTATCTTTTTGATGATAAAATCGCCCCTATTTGTACTATGAATTTAGTACTGTCATCAATTGATTTAGATGGTCATTTTATCCACTTTTAATACTGTCAACTCGTGGCTCCTCAAAAATTTCAAGGTAATTGCGTAAAACGCATTTTCGTGACACCCGAAGGTGCGTTTTTGTGCTTTAAGGATTTTTCTGGAAATTAATTAGTCGCTATGACTTCCAAGTGTTTATAAACACATTATAGTAAATAAACATATACTAATATGTTACATTGAGTTATGTGGGGTTATATCAACCAGTGACATAATTTACGGGCCATCAGGACACTCCCGGGCCAAAAAGGAGCGCTAAGAAATCCTCCTGTGGTTTTTGCTGAATTTTGAGAAACCACTTCGTGGGTTCTCTTTAGAATAATTAATAATGATGTTAGGAACTCTAGGAATTAATTTTATAGGAGTTCGTGCCACCTCGGCACTCCTCCGGACTTTTCGTGCTTTAAGGAGCGGGCGTGAGCACTCCCGAGCATTTTGCGTATTTGACTGAATATAGCCTAAGGAATATATTTATATATTCATATAATGAGTGTATGACCATTTGGTTTAAGTTTTAGAAGGTCGTACAAGGTCATGCTTGATCAGATGTTTCTAAGGCGTTTTAGCGTTTATGGAGAAACGACTGTTTTACGTAACGTTCTCGTGCATGGGTTTGCATGCGTACGTGAAATGATTTATAATAGGATTATTCTCCATTAAATAATGGTTTTATAATATTAATTAGATTTGGGGTATTTCAGCGGGAACAGGGTAATTAGAGTTTATTTGATTACCGCACAAGGAGTTTATTTGTATAACAAAGAAGATGGTGAAATGTATTATGGTACAGTTATGTATATTCAGGCTTGGGTAGACGCTCACTTGTCAACGTTATGGTTTGTGGACTTAGTATGATGTATAGGAGTTTTCTCGTTATCACGGCGGTTAGCAGTTTGTTTTTTGGTTGTTGGATATAGTTTGGCTTCGTTGCTCGCATGGGCGAGTAATGGCCGGTGACACCCGAGTGAGTATTGTTGTTATTATTTATCTTCCGCTGTAAGACGTTTTATTTATTGCTACGTGAGGGATTATTACGTGATTATGGAGAGGGGTGTTACACTCACGCTCTCACCACTCGTAATTCTAGAGAGCTCACACCGCTCACTTGAATTACAAAACCCAGAACTCCTAAACGAAGTGATAGCACTTCTAAACTAGAATAACGTTTTTTTTCTCTCTCAAAAGCTCATGTACTCATATCCATATCCCAGACATATATAGGCAACTAGAAGATTTTATCTTTAAGACAAGATATTCTTAAAGATAAAATAATTAAGAATAATATCTTCTTCGGATCGGTAGACCGGCCTAAGACTAACAACTTTCCTTATTTAAGCTAAAATCACGGAAGACAGAATCTACATCAATTGCAGAGTTTGAACAATCGGTAGACCAGTTTAAGACTAACAACTTTCCTTATTTTAGCTAAAATCACGGAAGACAGAATCCACATTAAATGCAGAGTTTGAACAATCAAAATACACAGCATTAATATTTTCCCCCTTTTTATTAGGCAAACTCTGAGTCTTGAACTGATGAATGTTCCCCTTGAGTAACTACTTCTGTGTGTGGAACTGTTGCTGTTTTCATTGTCATACTGATGTAAGTTCCCCCTTACCCGCTGCTTCATTGCTTTCTGTATTCATCCATTGTCGTCACTCAAAAGCTTGTGTCTGGAACCGCGAACGTTCTCCCTGAATTGTTGCATTTTGTTCATCGCTAGATAGATTTAGACACACACACATACATATATGTTCAAGACATCTTTCCCCCTTTTGCCGAATAAAAAAGAAACTAAGTCATAAACCTCATAAGTAGGGGGAAATGGTGTGTCACAAACTGATCACTAAGAACAAGATGAAAAATCTGAAAGAGGTAGGATGCCTTTTGACGAATTAGATAGGATTGATTAGACTTTGGTACCCAAACTTGTTTGGGCTCAGCTGTAGACACACAATTAGACTGATTTATAGGAACCCATCTTTTAGTGTGGAATCTATTGGCTCTATATAAGCTCTGTCTTGATGATTCTTCACGCAATTGTTTTCTCAACTGTTTGAGACACCATCTTATCTTGTATCCTAGTTGATGGCAGTACCAACACGAGTTCAGTCTTGACTTAGAATGTCTAGGTTGAGTCTTCAACTTCCTCGTCTTAGACTGAGTAGGTTTCTTTGGTTTATATCCCAATCCGCACTTATCTGAGTTGTTATATAACAACATCTGATTCAGATTTGCCTTTCCAGTATACCATGTGAGATTAGTCTGTGTCTGAAGCTCTAACTTCCGATTTGCATCAGCTAACATGCCCGAGAGAGTTTCACATTCCCTTTTTAGTGATTTGTTACGATCTAAAAGGGAATTCACTTCTTCCTGTGCCCAACATGGAAGAGTGAGAATTCTAGTCTCCAAATGACTAACAAAGTTGATCCTTGGCTTATCCAGACTGTCTTTGACACAGTTTTTGTTTTCAGTCAAAGACTTACTCAAATCTTCCACTTTAGCTTTGAGTTCTCTTATCTCTGTAACATACTGATGCTTCAACATATTTATCTCAGAGAGTGCAGAGGTTACCTTAGTAAGCATCTCTTCTTTCTCTCGAGTGTTTCCTTCAAGCTATCCCTCTCCTTTATGAAGTACTCGGTATTGACTTCATTATCTTCATGAGCAACTGCCGTCATCCATAACTGAGTTTTCTCCTCTGGTTCTGAGTCTGTAACTGAGATGTCATATCCACATGCTGTTGCCGCTATGGTGGAAGTTTTTACCCTTCATCTGAGAATTGTCCTTCTAGTGAAGAGGACAATACTTGACAACATGACCAGGCTTGCTATAAGTAAAACATGTAATTTGTCCCTTCTTCGACTTACACTATTGGTTTGACCTTTGTTGTCTACTACACAGCCTCTAAATTTTGTTCATAATCTCAGTAACTTTCTCATTTACGTCAAAATCCTCATCTTCTGATTTTGTGGTAGTTTCACGTGCGTTTAGGGCCGAATCCTCAGTTTGAGTAACAATCCCACCTCTCATCTTCCCTTCATAGACCATGAGTTCAGAAATGAGTTCTTCTAGCAACAATTCTGACAGATCTTGTGTAGTTTCGAGTAAGGTGGTATAACTTAGCCACTCTTTTCCCAGACTGTCAAGGGATCTCTCGTTAATAACCTTGTTTGAGAGTGTTACACCAACAACTTTAAGATCTTCGAGAATTTTCTCAAACCTTTCCAAGGTATGAGTTATGGACTCACCCTCTTGCATCTTAAAATTGTCAAATTGCTTTCTAAATGTTTACCTTTAGCCTTTCTGATGAAATCAGTTCCTTCATAAGCTGTTTTGAGGAAGCTCCAGATTTCTTTACCAGTTCTGATTCCAAGTACCTTTTGTTGGTCGCTTTCAAACAAGGATAAGACAATTGCACGTAAAGCCTGCTTATTTTTACTCAGTAACTTCTTGTCACTTTCAGTCCATCTTTCTCGTGGTTTTGCTATTGTGATACCTCCCTCAATGGTTTGTGGAACCAGATCACCTTCAGTAACAACAACCCACAAGTCATAGTCAATTGACATGAGTTGGTCACCCATTTGTTCACACCATCATGCGTAGTTGTATTTTGTAAGCCTTGGTGCCTTGACGTTATAGGAACTAATCTTAACCACCCCTGAAGATTTCTCTTCTGAATTGAGGGGAACTTGCTCTGATACCAACTGAAAGTTCCCTAAGATAGTATGAGTCAGTGTGACTAAACTCTATATAACAGACGCACCTGGAAAACACTAAGAAGGGAGATTGTTTGCAGTGGAAATCACGTTCTATTAACCAGTGTTGTAGAACAAATACACCCTCACGCTCTCACCAGATAGAGCAACACGTAATCAGAGATTACACACACCACTCGTAATTCTAAAGAGCTCACACTGCTCACTTGAATTATAAAACCCAGAACTCCTAAACGAAGTGATAGCACTTCTAAACTAGAACAACATTTACTTTCTCTCTCTAAAGCCCATCTACTCATATCCGCATCCTAGATATATATAGGCAACTAGAAGATTTTATCTTTAAGACAAGATATTCTTAAAGATATAATTAAGAATAATTAAGAATAATATCTTCTCTAGATCGGTAGACCGACGTAAGATTAACAACTTTCCTTATTTTAGCTAAAATCACGAAAGACAGAATCCACATTAATTACAGAGTTTGAACAATCGGTAGACCGGCCAAAGACTAACAACTTTCCTTATTTTAGCTAAAATTACGGAAGACAGAATCCACATTAATTGCAGAGGTTGATCAAAATACACAACATTAACAAAGAATCTAGTAACTCTAGTCACCTTTGGTGATAAAAGGTGAGATGTTGATGCAGCTTAGACTAAGGTCCATGAAGTTCAGCTATTGCTTGATAAAAACCACTTTGATGCTAATTTGGTGTACAGGGAAAGGATAATCATGATTATATAGTAACACGAACGGAGGTCTAGAGTTTTTACATAAACAATTAAGCATGCCAACATTGACTAGTTACAAATGGATGATGAAACTAGTGCATTCTTCTTTAGCTTTATGTTGTAAGAACCACTTTGATGCTAATCTCTCCACATGTGAACATTATTGCATGAGGTGGTGGGGGAAGACATTTTAGTGCTGGTCTTGACCTGGGCTTCGACTTTGACCATGCTTTGGATGTTGAACTTGATTAGCAAAAGAAACCCTCCTATGCTATTTTGAACTTGAGTAACAACACAACTCTTATTAACATAGCATACTTTGAACTTTCATAACTAAAAGTGGGCATAACTAAAAGTGGTTGAAAGTTCAGCATAAGAGTGATACTGAGGTTCTAAACGAACCTTTCTCGCAATACGGTGTGGATTTTGAACCCAATACATTTGGTTTTAGGATACCACTCCTCTACCTACCAAGCCAAAGGGGCTTGGCGATTTAGAAAGGATGTTGATCGGGACATTTCAAAGTAAGAGAGTGGTTCACATTCTCGCTGCTAGTGATGCTTATGATGTTGGTCAATATAACTATAAGATAATTTGAAGGGGTCTTGTTGCTTTATGAGTGAAGCTGCTAATGTGGGTCCTAGTCTTTAGAAGACTTAATACGCGAGATGTGCTGCTAGAGCGTGACATGGTTGCATTGGGATGAAGCTATTGTGCATTGTGTGGTACTTGTTCTTCTCGTGCAAGAAAGTTTCGCTGGTGTGGGCTGATTTGTTTCGCTGGTGGGGTATGAGAATCGAATTCCCAACAGACCCATCAAAGACTGTATGCTATCATTCCCTGTGTGCGTGGATGAACAAAAAAATGAGGATGTGAGGATGTGTACAGCCATACAAATCACCACTAGTACAAGTAAGGCCTATTTCGGCGGTTGTTTTGGGCCTATTTTGGCGGTTCTGAACCGCCAAAATGGGGTGCGCCGAGATAGGTGTGACCCTATCTTGGCGGTTGTTAGCTAAGAACCACCGAAATAGACACGTTTTAGAACAAAAACACACACCTATTTCGGCGGTTCCTAGCTAACAACCACTGAAATAGGTTTATCTTAAAAATAAAAAATCGATACTATTGCCCCGTCTTCAGCCTCTCGCTCACGAGATGCAACAGTTCCAGTGATTCATCTGAGGCACAGATACAAGATAAGAATGAATAGAGGTGCAGAGCATGTATGCTCCTTGTTTGCCTTTCAAAATTATCGTGATTCAAGATTATAGACGTAGAGCATGTTCGATTCCTTGTTCGCCAGTTAGGGTTGCAAAATTAACGTGAGGCGCACAGCATGTTCGTTGTTCGCCAGTTAGGGTTACAAAAATTGCCGTGAGAGGCGCAGAGAATGAATAGAGGCACAAAGAATGAAAAGGTGCGAGCATGTATGTTCCTTGTTTGCCAGGGAGAAAAATATAAGTTTGAGTATATTACTGATTCCGGAATGAACAGCTTCAGCACTGTCTTCAATCTGGTGAGCGAAATGCAGTAGTTAGAGGAGCAGACACAAGAAGAGAATGAAGGCTGAGGCGCAGAGGGTTGTGAAATTATAGTGCGTGAAGAGAATGAAGAGAGAGAGAGAGAAGTGAAGGGTCGGAAAAAGGGGCGAGAATGTGAAAAATAGACTAAAAAACCGGGAATACGAAAATAGAACTTGGAAATCGACCTATTTCGGCGGTTTCTAGCTAAGAACCGCCCAAATAGGTGTCATTGTTTAGACACAAATTTTTAGCGACCTTATTTCAGCGGTTCTTAGATCGGAACCACCGAGATAGGTGTCTTTTTTTATACACAAAATTTTTGATGACCCTATTTCGACGGTTCCTAGCTAACAACCACTGGACTAGGTGTCTTTTTTTAAAACAAAGAACTTTCAGGGCCTTATTTTGGCTGGAGATTCGACATGGTCAAGGCTTACCTCTTTTTCTTCATGTGTTTCCTTCCAATTATCTTTTGCCATTATGTACTAGTCAGTATCAGTCTCAAAACTGATGTCATCGTCTTTGTGAACAGCTTCTGTCATACTCATTTATGCTCCCTTCTCTGGTTCTGAGTCTATATTTGAGATTTCATGTCCCCATGCAACTGCTACTGTATTTGAAAGTTTTTTAACCCTCGTCTGAGAATTTTCCTTTTGGTGAAGAGAACAGTCTTTGATAGGATGACCTAGCTTGTTGGGCATAAAACATATGATTGATTCCTTCCTTGACTTATACTGACTTAATTTGGACTTGAATCTTGTCGACCACCAAATAGTTTTCTAACTCATTTTGTGATAAGCTTCATTTCCTCAACCTCATTAAAGTCATCATCCTCTAACTTCGTTACGGTTCCTTGTGCATGAAGTGAAAGATCCTGAGTGGAGACTTCTCATTTCATTTTCCCTTTCATATACTGCGTGTTTGGAATCTAGTTCTTCAAATGACATCCTTGACAGATATTATATGGCTTACGACAGAGTTGTGAAGTTCAACCACTCTTTTCCTAGGCCCCTTGTTGGACGTCAACAAGAAGAGATGATTTATGACCAAAAATGAAAATCGTCTCGCTACGCCCCAACTATCATCTGCTGCACGAACCACTGCTTGAGAATCTGTTGGTATAGAATCTGGTCTTTGAAAGTTAGGGGCATAATCGGAGTAAAGTAAACCAAATCTGTTATACGCGGAATAAGTTGTTTGAAGGGGGGACCTGTCTGGGCCTACTAGGATACCAAGAATATTCCTATCAATTTCTTTCTTCACATCCGGAAAGCTGTCAAGACACCTTTCATTGATAACACTATTTGGCAGCATCACTCCCATAGTCTTCAAATCACTGTGTATTTTATCAAACCTTTCCAGCATCCGAGTTATAGTCTTACCTTCCATCATCTTGAAGTTGTCAAACTAACTACTGAACTAATCCCTTTTGGCTTTTATGATGGTGTCCCCGTATCAGCTATCTTGAGAAATTCTCATACCTCTTTTGCGGTTTGAATATCAGGAACCTTCCCTTGTCTGCATCTGAGAGTGAAGAGACTATAATCCTTAGGGCTTGTTTGTTCTTATTCATCAGCCTTTTGTCATTGTCGTTCCAGCTCTCCCTTGGCTTTATTTTCGTGACTCTACCTTCTTTGATTTCTAGAATTAGATCATCATCCATAACTATAGTCCATTGATCAGTGTCTATAGACTTAAATAGATCTTCTATCTACTCACACCAACATGAATAATTGAACTTGGAGAGCTAGAGATCCTTAACATTGTAGGAACTCATCACGATCACCCTGAAGATTTATCTTCTAAGTTGAGGGTAACCTTACTCTAATATCAATTGTAAGTTCCTAGGTGTTGTCGCTATGAGTATACAACTCAAAGATGAACAGGGGGAAAAGAGCGGGAAGAAAATAGTAGAAAAGTTGAATCATTATTGAAATTCATGTCACACAAGCACCTGTTCTACTCAACACCAATACTAACATGTCAAGAAAGGATCTTGACAATAGCTCTCACGTAACTCTTCCTCTTGATATCTAGAATTACATCAACCACAATCTTCCTTGAGGCTAATGTGAGAATTAACTCTTCAAACTCACAAGTAAATCTTCTTCCAGTTTTCTCTCTTTTAAAAGTCACGTTTTCCTCTCTTCCTCACACTGTATGTATAGATATATACGATATTTATTAATTGAAAGATAAAAGAATAAAATCTTTAATCAAATCTCACTAATTAAGATTATCTCTAAGTATTGACGACTACAAAATAATATCTAACCTGCTTGTTGGAGATAAAAGATAATTTGCGTACTGATTTGACCGAATAATGAGTCTCCTAAAATATACGAGATTGTTGTGCTTCTTATCTTCTAATATTCTACTCAGTGGTTGCACGTCCAATATCAGTTTGTCAAGACTGAGTTGGTAGATCAAAACTTGGATTAACAACTTCCAAATATCATTTTCCACATCTGTATATCGTAACATATTTACAATATTAATGTGATTTAAAATTATTATATACCGTAGTGATTAGTAAATTAATACTGCAAAGAATGACCCCCTTTTTAAAGGACACCCCCACAAGAAAAACCAACTAGATTGCAATTTTCCCATTTTTTTGTTAGTTTTTCCAATTCGCTTAGCTGATTGAACATCCAGAAATCATTATCGGTCTCTTTTTATAATTTTATTTTAAAACATATAATAAATTAGTTCCATTTCATTATAAATCAAGATCAAGTATAGTACAAAGCATACAAGAACTAAAATAAGCATTAAAAAATAGTTTGGAGAACCTGAAGCTTACGCCATGGTAGAAGGTGGCTTCTGCCAAGTGTCAACAAGTTATTGGATAATAAATGGAAGGGAAACAAAAGAAGAAAAGTAAATATACGCGCGTGCACATGCAGTGTTTGGGGATGAATGTGGTTTTATGGGTAGGAGAGAGAAAATGATTTTTTTAATGTTATAACTTATAAAATAAAAGTGCAAAAATAAAAAAAGTTATACCATTGTTAATCATTTTTCATGCTCTTTAAAACAAGATGCATCATGGATATGTTTTGATAAACTTAAAATTTTATATTTTTAGAATGAGAATATATGAGGTATTTTTTAAGGGAATCTTATTCATTAGCAAAATGAATCTTCTTTAATAATAAAATGAACTTTATTCATTAATAAAATGAATTTTACCCCAAACACTCTAAAAACCATCGTAGTGTGGGGTTAAGGTTCACTTTTAAAAACACAAAAGATTCACATTGTTTTATATGAAATGTTCGCTTTTCTTAAACATAAGATTCATTTTTTTAAAACGAATGATTCAGTTTCAATAAATGAAAGATTCATATTGTTCTTGCATAACTTTGTGGTAGGATTAAATTTTACTAGTATTAAACAAAATATTCACTTTTCTTAAACCTCTAATTCTTCTTTAAAAATATTTGATTCACTCTTCTTAAACCTTTGATTCACTTTTCTTAAACCTCTAATTCACTTTAGTTAAACAATCTCTATTTACGAGAATCACTTTTCTCAAACCTCTGATTCACTTTTCTTAAACTCCTGATTCACTTTATAAAAACCTTTGATTCACATTTCTTAAACCTCTTAATCACTTTAGTTAAACAATCTATGCTTACGAGATTCACTCTAATTACTCTGATTCACTTTATAACAACTTGTGATTCACTTTTTAACAACCTTTGATTCACTTTTCTAAAACTTCTATTTCACACTAGTCAAACAATTAGAATCACTTTAGTTAACACAATCTCTGTTTATGAGATTCACTTTTTTCAACCTCTTATTCACTTTTAAGCAAACTCCCTGTTTCACTTTTTTACAACTTTTGATTCACTTTTTAACAACATTTGATTCACTTTTCTTAAACTTAAGATTCACAATGAATCTTAAATATATATACATACAAAAAATAAAAAAAATTATCAAAACACTCATGTTTGGTCTTATTTTGAAGAGCTTGAATTATGATGAACAATGATATACAATTTATGTTATTTGGATATATAATAAACTGCAACATTTTAAAGTTTTACAAAAGTATAAAATTTAAAAAACAAAATAAATGGTAAATACCAAAAACACCCATGCGTGGATTAATAACCCCGCTCTCCCTTTCCATGTCTTTACTCGATTTGTCTTCTACGTATTGTATAAAGTGTAATGACATGTATGCTATAATATAAAAAGACAAAAAAACCAATCTTCTCCACCGTACAACCTGACGCAAGCGCCAAGTTTGAAAATGCCTTAAAAAAATGAGATTATAACTCCAATAGAAAAAACTACTAATTAAACTTTGAGAGATTTGAAATAGATTATAATTAAAATGGAGATCAAAGAAAAAGAATTGAAGTATATATAGTTTAAAAAATTATTCTATTAACGACAAATAATAAAATACTTAACTTAATCATTCTTGTAACTTTTATGATATCATAGATCTTCTATATGTTTAGTTGATTTTCTTCGTAAATTCTTAAAAAGATATTTTCTTATCCCATTTTCATCATCTTGTTTGTTTGTTTGTTTTAAACATTTTTTCACTTTAATTTATATATGATAAAATAATTTTATGAATCTAAATTTAATGATTTTTACATGATTAAATATATTTACAAAACCTTAAGTTTATCTAATATGTTTTGTACCGAAATCAAATAGAACTAGTAAATAAGAGCGTGGACGATGTATAGTTATAAATTTGGGAAATTCCATGACATAACATAATATTTTTGACTAATTTATGAAATGTCCTATAAAACAAGTCACAAAATATTATTACATTTTTTTAAGTTTGTGAAAAGTCACTATAGTTATTAGCCAGATGAAAGAGATAAAAATATCCTACTAGTTAACAAAATACTTTTAATATTCTCAATATGTTACTATGTGTTAAAAAAATCACAAAAAATTAAAATACTATAAAAATCATATACATATAAATTTAAAAATATTATATATATTTTCAAAAAACATCATGAAATATTAAAAAAATTAAATATTTCTTAAATTTTTTTAAAAATGATTCATTATCATAAAAAATATTTAGAGTTTTAAACACATAAGCTATACCAATTTTCTACCTATTTATACCAAATTTAGTATATACATTTTTTAAATTATTTTTTTATTCTACCAATTAAATATTTATTTACAATAAATTATTTTATATTTGTTAAATAATATTCAGAATAATATTTAAAATTTTATATTCTATTTCGTAGATAACCTAATGACATAATATTTTATAGATAACAATAATATTATGTTACAAAGTATTTTGTAAAATAGAATATAAATTTTTTTAAAATATTTCTAAATATTAGTTAAAAAATACAAAAAAAATTAAGTTGGTAGAAAACAATAATTTGAAAAATGTCAGGTAAAAATTAAGGTACTTGATTGATATAAATTTATAGAAAAATTGATGTAAATTTTGTGTTCAAAATTGGTATAAAATATAATGACATTTGTGATTTTTTTTGACATTTTATGACTTAGCAAAAAATTATGTGGTATTTCATAAATTTAAAACTAACCGAAGCCTACGAAACATTAGGAACGCACTTTTAATAATGCCCTAAAAAGACTGCCGATGCCCTCACCACAACCACAAGCAACCGACGCTTGCGTCACCCGCCAAAATTTCCATTAACGTCTCTTGCTCCGTTTTCGACGCTCGGCCACAGAGGACCTTGGCCTTCAAGCGAGCCATACCCATGGCTTCACAAGTAGACAATGAGGACGCTTCAGTGTCTGTTATTTCCATGCAAAAGCAACCTTTCTCTTGCACTCTTCGAAAGAGGAGAGAGAACTTCTATCGGTTCTTTGATACAGCATTCCCGGTCCGTTTCTACGTGTTACTTCGTAAGATTTTGAGAAATTGTTCATAAGTTTCATCTTTTCCTTCTCCCATCTTTATTTCCTGGTTAATTTCTTGATATAGGCAATGCTTGTACCTTATTGCAGCCATTGCCCGTTTTAATTAAAAAATTGCAGTTTTTGGTTCTTTTTCCTCTTGATTTTGCAATTAGAAATCAAGTTCTACAATTGTGGATCGCATCTATGATTCTGGTTTAGTATATCTGCAATTTTGCGTTGCCTGGAGGAGATGCATTGACTGCGCGAGGGAAATATTTGTTTATTCACCCGTTAGCAATTGAAATATTTTTTTTATTCTTTGTTCGCTACGAGGAACTTGCTGATTTAATCTATCTAAAAACGACCTGAAATTTCAGAATATATTTTCTTTGTGTT
This sequence comes from Limonium bicolor, assembly GCA_023374045.1. Classification (NCBI taxonomy): domain Eukaryota; kingdom Viridiplantae; phylum Streptophyta; class Magnoliopsida; order Caryophyllales; family Plumbaginaceae; genus Limonium; species Limonium bicolor. The sequence goes on along the minus strand of CM041781.1, from coordinate 294,552,664 downwards.
GCTTAAGAAGTCAGAAGTGTGAGATTGATAAGGCCGCCAAATTTCAAGCTAATACATAAAGTCGTTAGGACAATGGAAGAAGGTTAACGTAGGCAGTCGCTCCAACATGTTAAGGTTCAGGCGATAGGAAAGTATATCAAGTCCGATTATGCTTCATGATGGTGAGAGGCCTGACTCGTAAAGCCGAATCAGTTGAGGAGCAATAAATGCTGCAGTGTTTGAAAAGGGGATATTGCTCTATTAATTTGTATGATTTTTTTTATGAAGGAATATTGATTCGTACGAGTTAAATTAGTGATTATAGAAGTAAAAGATTTATATCATTGAGGAGTGCCTAAACAACCATAGCGAAGAAGGATGATTGCTGTTCTTCCATGCAGTTATGGGATAGAAAGTTTGATTCAATTTATAGGTAAGCTTTGCATTAAAAGTATCCCAAGGATGACCAAAGTCTCTTGACAACCTATTACATCATAAACATCGCCCTTCTAATTACAAATTAGTGAAGGCTTGTCCTGTAAAGTAAGGGCCATCAACATTCAACCATTTATTTCTTTCCAAACAAGGTAAACTGGGGAGGCACAAATATGGCTGGGATTCACAGCTCTTTCACCTTTCACCCAACCATTCAATGAATCTACTCCAATCCAAAGGGGTAATGCCCCTAGAATTTGTCCACACACCATTCCACACTGCAGAACCAAAATCACATTTTTTTTTATAGATAGTGGCTAAGTAGCATAAATGTTACTAAATAACTAAGTTCATCCATCTAGATTATACACCTTTAGAAGCAAAATCACATTTGAAATACATGATTTACAGTTCTCTGTATTACTAAGGACTCATACCTCCTTTGTGCTCACTCCTCATTTTAGCTCTCCATCTCTAGCAGCAAGTCTTCCATCTACACCCACCAAGTAACAAAAACAAACATGGGAAAATTATATTTGCTTCACACCACATGATGCCACCCACCTTAGGCTCCCTTTGACTGAACTCCAAGTAGCATATCATGACTGAGAATGTGTTTTCAACCCATGGCCAATGGATAGCATTCTCCACGGAAAAAGACCCCGAACATTAGACCTAAGATGGAGCATGTTTTTCCATATCCTAGAACAATACCTTGTATAGTGGTATCCCACAATAATCTTTTCTTGAGGTAACATTCATGGATCCATTTGGCCCATAAGGTATCAACTTATGTGTCTATTTCCCTTAGCTATTTAATGCTTGCTGCCTTGTCCCAATCTCCAAATTCCTTATTCCCAGCTCTCCAGTTTAAAAAATTTGACAAAATTTTCTCCAAATTATACTGGCTGTTTTTGAATCATGACTCCCTGCTTAAAGGTGTGCTCGGAAACTTGCAGTAACTTCTTGACATGTCCTTAGGCAAATTATTTTTGCCTGACAGGAGGTAGATTTTGCCTGCTGGAGTCTGTCTGAATGACTGAGCATTCTATTTGACCAGCTTACTAGCCTATTCATAAGTTTTGTACATTCCAATGACTGCAATTTAGTAGGGCTGAGTGGCACTACAGGGTATATTGCTGGGAAAGTTTCTTCTCGTCCATGCCTAATGTTGTTCGCCATAAATTGCTTAAATCCATCCTCCACCTTAGCGACTCTGATTCTAGTTCTTAATCAATTTTGCTTCCAATCCAAAAATCTTGAAGTTGGTATTCAAAGCCTTCATCTTTTCCACCACCGCTTCCTCACCTTTGCAGAACATCATAAGGTCATGTGAGCTTTCATTATGTTCGTGTGCTATGGAAGCTGAAAGTTTTGATCCTTTTTGACCTAGAGATAATCTTACCATTACATATATTTTGTGTATGTTCTACGGAAAATCTAAAGCTGTTTTCTTCATTATGTAACAAATTCATCAGTTTGAAATCTGATGGACTGTTTATTATTCTGCTCTCTTTTTCCGTAGTTTGATTCTTTGATCTGATCTGGGCACCGGTTTGAAACCTACCAAGGAAGGCCCAAATGGATGAGTGTGTCAATGTCTTAGAGGACTACTACATCCCGTCCTTTATAACTGTTCCTGGATCTGAAATGCAACAAATTCCCTGCACGCCACCAAGTTGTCCAGTCATAGTCTTTATCAATTCCAAAAGTGGTGGACAACTAGGAAGTGATCTCTTGACAACATACCGTTCCATTCTAAACCAAGACCAGGTATTCTTACCATGGGTTATTCAATTGTAAACAAATTATTTTATACTTTTGTATATTACGCATGACAGTAATGACAAATTAAAGTTTCTTTCTAGGTTTTTGATCTTGGGGAAATTGCACCAGACAAGGTGCTGCGCGAACTATATGCCAATATAGAAAAGCTTAGAGAGAATGAAGATGGCTTTGCCTCTGAGATTGAAAAGAGATTGAGAATTATCGTGAGCTGCATTAACTTGTTTATCCAATTTTTTTAGTGGTGGTTATCTTCTGTGCAATATGATATGAAATAAACTTTTCAGGTCGCTGGAGGAGATGGCACGGCCAGTTGGATACTTGGAGTTGTTTTTGATCTGAAGCTACCCCATCCTCCTCCAGTTGCAACTGTACCTCTGGGCACAGGAAAACAACCTTCCATTTTCATTTGGTTGGGTAAGTTGTTCTGAGCTGGCTGGATTTGTTAAAGTTACACAAATAACTACTCTTTTACTAAGACAATGAAAGTGTGCACATAGAAATACAATTGCCTGACATGGATTCTTAAAGTGCTTAGCTTGGACTCCTCCCCGTGGCCAAGTATAGGGGAGAACTAGAGAGAGCCTATACAGGATTTTATGTTAGGCAGCTTGTTATAGTTGTCTAATAAATGTGCTGATTTGAGAATCAAAATAACACAATTCTCAAGCAGATTTACCCATAGAGTAGAAAATGAGGTTATAAAAGAGTAAAATCATGTCTGAAATTACACGTAATATAGTTTAATTTATTAACAGATTTCACCGACTTCAGGGGAAGAAAAATCCTGGTACTGATCGTCAATCAGTGGAGGTATTCCTGGAGCAGGTACAAGGTGCTCATGAGATGAATGTTGACAGGTATATATTAATATAGGGTATGGATTCATATTCAAACCACTTGTTTTCATCTTTCTTGATTGAAAGATGTTCTGCCAAGACATTCTTTGTTTGACAGTTGAGGATGTAATGATGCTTCTGTTTCTTTTCCTACTTGTATGCTACTTGATCTTGTTGGAAGACCTGAATCTTTGATCTGATTTCTGTATGATTTTTGAGTCATGGGTGTACAAACATACGTCTTTAGATCCAACTTGTAACTTTCATAAAAGGAGGAGAACTACTCCTTAAATCGCTCCGTAAGAATGGATCAAGCTAAGATAATGTCCCGAGGAACAACTTCACCCATGGAATGAAAACAATCAAGAAGTCTAATGGTAAAGCTAAAACAGATAACACATGAACAAAGCAAGCTTGGAGGAATTTGCCCTAAAGAGAGCTCTAAAGCTTCTCGCGGCTAACAAAACCAGGAAAAGAGACCACCTCATACTCAATGAACTATGAGTAACCATACTGATCTTCATTGGGGCTCAACGGAGCACTCTGAAATCAGGATCAACTTTTGTATTACTCACTTTCCAACCACAAAGCCACTGAACATCTTTTCTTCCCTTGGCTACCATCTGGCCACGTCTTGCATTTACTCTTAATGGGAATTCCCAAGTGGCAAAGGAGGCTATTCAACAAATAATAATTTAACCTAATGACAAATAAGAGAAGGATTCCCTATGCCCCATAAACTATTGAAAGAACAACAAAGGAGCATAAAAAGCATTTTCAACCAAGAAATTGAGGGATTGAGCACCAAGTGAATTCCCAAAAGACATCTTAAATCTCCTCATCAAAGAAGATTTACCATAACTCCCGTCAAGTGGAATCATGAGGCTAAAAGAAAACTCCATGCAAATCTTCATTGGGGCACAGAGAAGCAGCCTATACACAAGTCTGACTTCTTTTGGTGTTCATTTCTTCCAACAAACATCATTGCTGTTGACCTTCTTTTGATTCTTCTTTTAGGCATAAGGGGTAGAATTGAATTAAAAAATACTGAAACTTTTCGTTGTGCTAATTAATCCTTTCATAACCCAAACCTAGAAGTAATATTATACATAGATAGATTGGAATACTTTACCTTTTTTTTTTTTGGGGGGGGGGGGGGGGGGGAGTCACAAAGCTGATAAATATGAATCAAACCCATTCCATTAGTTCTCATAATATGACCCATCTCAAAATGTGTGTAAAAACCCAAGTAGTAACCCTACAGCTTGAGGATAAGATTCATGTCCATTAGTTTTCATAATATCATTATTGCCACTTTGAGGATAAGATGCATTGCTTTCATTAGGAAATGATGCAATAGTGAAGCCCCAATAGCTGAGCAAGGAGGATGGCCAAGGATAGGGGGTAGGGGAATAGTGAGGTTGACGCGAGTGATGAGAGAGAAAGGCCAAGATCTATCAAACCATTAATGTTAAAAATGTTATTCCAAATAGCATATGGGCTAATATTCAATAATCTCACTAGTAAAAAGTGACATCCATCGCCTATATGACTACCAAAGTTACTAGCCTACAGTACTAGTAAAATTGCTAGCGTACACTACCAAAATGACGTCGCTTCTAATACCTATCACTTGCACATCTGGCTAGCAGTTGCACTACCCTTCTGCACCAACTCTTCCTACCCGTGTCTATAACTTTGGTGTTGAACTAAGGTTATAGTGCCCCTTCACTACAGAGCTATTAGAGTCATCTTGTCTGCATTATTTTGGTCCCTTCAAAATTGTCCTTGTCCTCAAGGAGGAAGCTGGGTAGCCATCCTAAAGTCTGTGTAGAGTTTCCATGTGGTGTTCTATAGAGTCAATCTAGTGGTAGGATTAGGCTCAGTCTAGGCCAAACTTAAAACTTTGGCCCAATTAGACTTAACGTTCAATCCAAGCACACTCAACCAGGCTAATATCCTAACTAAGTCCATTCGAGAACTGGTGTACCTTAGTTGGTCTTCGGTCTACCCAACTTGTCTCTCTTTACAGTTTTTAGACCTGAATAAATGTGAATATGTATAGATCATGAAAGTGAAATAGCCAACTGTACATATATTGTGCCAATAACATATGTTGTAGGGGAAGATTTTGTCGAAATAATAATTTCCAACATGGTAATTGTCTCTGGTGAAATAAATAAAGTAACCTTATTACTTAATTGATATACCAAATACTTGATAATCATTCAAGAATTTCATACCAACTCACCAAACCCAAACATTAAATACTGTTAGAATTAAAGCTGAATCCGTTGAGTTGCTCTTGTGAAGTTAATTGTTTCGTCTTCCTATTAATGTCTTATTCATGAATAGTTTCACAGAAATTGAAGATGCATTAGTTGGAGCATTTACGTTGTGTAAATTAATGGCATCTGAAGCATTTCGTTTTCTAACATTATGAGAAGAGTTACAAGGAAGATAAATCCTTGAAAGAAGAAGTTAAGACTTTTGGCTTTTTAGATACCCGAGTGTTAGTTGTTCTTATGTGTTAATGGATGGTATTAATGAGGTTGGAACCTTTGTAACTTGTACATCATTATGTGACAGTTATTAAGGATTAATGTTCGGATAGGTGAATGGTTAAGATCTATCACTATAAATAGATCTAGCAACCCGTAGCTTAGAATCATCCCAATTTATGGGGATAACATCCAAGAGAGTCAATGATGGTTCTATGAGAACTCAAAGGGACTCGGGTACAAACACCAAAGGAAACACGGGTTGATGGGTTGGTTGGGTAATCTTTATGTAAATTTTGTAATCTTGATCTTCTTAATGAAAGTTTTTCTATCTCCTCCCGTGGACGTAGGTCATATTTGGACCGAATCACGTATATCCTTGTGTCACTAGATTTATTATTACATTATATTGTGGTTTTTTCTTATTCAATAACCATGCTGATCTCATCACGATCTCGGGGAAATGGCCCTGAAATTCTAACAAGTGGCATCAGAGCTCATGATTTTTTGGGATGTCCGTGTTGGTGAATATATCATCGAGATTAGAGAATGGGGGTTCAAGATGATGTGGTTTTCGATAAATAAGTGAAAACAAAGGATGGTGTTGGGGAGAGAAAGTTGTCGTGCCTTGAAGCTCATGCACTTCCTTGCCTTGATCAGATCACCGTATTCATGATATTTTTGAAGTCTTGGCACTCAATCTTGCTAATGGAGATGGAAATCCACTGAAGAGTAAAGGTGGTTTATTCTTCATCGAGCAATGACGAGAGCTTGGTGA